>VYZV01015309.1:198836-240976 GCA_013401275.1 Pandion haliaetus | reverse complement strand
TTTTTTTTTTTTTTTTTTTTTTTTTTTTTTTTAAATTTATCTGTAGGTTCCTTCAGGGAAATCTGAATCCTTTGCATCCATGTTGAGACGCTCTCCTTTAATTCAGATGGGACCTGCCAAAGATAAAATTGCTATTGGTCAAATATTCCACATTGTAGAAGATGATCTTTATATAGATTTTGGTGGCAAGTTTCACTGTGTGTGCAAAAGACCAGAAGTAGATGGAAAGTAAGTAATAAACTTACGGTAAGTGATTGACATGTGAACAACATGCTGAAATGCTTAGCTAATGGGACTTGACCGTCTTCCACACTGAGCTTGGATCGTTTGTATGAATTTTGTGGTTTAAGCTATAGAAGTTAGCAT
Organism: Pandion haliaetus; assembly: GCA_013401275.1. Classification (NCBI taxonomy): domain Eukaryota; kingdom Metazoa; phylum Chordata; class Aves; order Accipitriformes; family Pandionidae; genus Pandion; species Pandion haliaetus. The sequence goes on along the minus strand of VYZV01015309.1, from coordinate 240,610 downwards.
ACTATGCAGAATGAAAGTATGATCACAAACAGATCTGTGTAGCTCAGACATCATTGTCTTGAATGCAGATTCCTTTGCAAGTTTGCATTATTGCTATCTAGATTATTCCAATTTATGATGACCAAAGAAAATTATTGGGTATTTTATCAGTGGGGAAAGGGGAAGTTGTTATCATCCGAATTGTTAAAACAAGCACTGTTTACTGAAATACTCTGGGAGTTTTGTGAATGTGGAACTTTAATCCCATGTAGATTGTGAGCCTCCTTAGGCAGGAACTATCTATGCTAAATACATATACATGAAGTGATGTACTGGGGAGTTTACACATTATTTGTGATAATAGTGTTTGTAATAGATGATCAGTGCTAATGTGGTCAAATATTCCATATTGTAGAAGAAGATTTTATGTAGATTTTGGTGGCAAGTGTCACTGTGTGTCCTGAACTAGAGCAACTGTGGTGGAACTAGAACAGTTGTGCTGGGGAATGCAGTAGTTAGAGCTAAAAGATAAGGAAGCAATGAATTCTAGTGGAAATAGCGTTTATAAGCTTTCTAAACTGTCTTTAACACCTAATGGTTATGTATTATTCAAAGATATCTTGTTTATTTAATTTGTCTCTAGGTTGCTTTAACACTTAGTTTTTAATACATAGGCAAAATACCATGTTTTCGAATTCATAACATCAGAATATTTTAGTCCATCTCTTTTCCCTCTTTTTTTCCTTGAGAGGAGCATCTTTGTTAATCTGCAAGATCACTGTGTCTAAAAGATTAAATACAATTCCTGTGATAAAAAGTACTAAATAGTTGATTTAAAAAAAAAAAAATTAGCAGAAATAATCACGTTTATGTGCAAGTTTGTGATAGTATTTTATCAGAGCATTTGTATATTCAACTTCCTTTTTCAACAGTTCTGTGACTTTCAAAGCAAATGGGATTGATGGCCCAGGATGAACCAAGTCCTTTGTGCCCGTCACGTTTGGCAGCAGGCAAAGATTTTCTTAGTCTTTTGTTGCTGCTGTAGCGGTAGAGCCCTTGTTGCTTTTTGCATCTTTTGCTAACTCTAAATCGAGACGAGCTTTTCCTTTCCCAATCTCTTTGTTGCATGCCTGAGGAGTGTTTCTATATTCATCTGAATCTATGACCATTCACTATGTTTTCGCAGTAGAGTTCAGACCGAAGCTCCCTGTTCAGCTGAGCCAGCCTTCTGCTGGGCTTACTTGACTTTTGCACATTGGGAAGGACCCTTCTAGAGCATTGAGGAGTTTGTCCTTATAGATCAATGGCCTCTTCCGGGCACCTTTTCACATCAGGACAGCTTCTTGTCTACCCCGAATAAACCAGTCTGCTGAAGCCCAGATACCTCTTCTGCCAGTTGCCTTTCTCACTTTCCTTCAGCATTTAAGCTCTGTCATTGGTGGTCACTGCAGCTGAGGCTGCCATCAGCGACCATGTTCCCAAACAGTTCTTTCCTGCCTGTGAGTAACATATCCAGCAGAAGACCTGCCCTAGTTGGGCTGCCTGGCACCTCTGGCAAAAAAACGTCACTGGGTCACTCACTCTGGATTGCTTGCTCCCCTCTGTGTTTGCTTCTGCTTGAGCAGACATCAGGACATTTGAATTCCCCTCTGAGAATCAAGGCCTGCAAAAATGAGGTGGCTTCTGGTTGTTTGAATGAGGCTTCATCCACTCCCTCTTCTTGATAAGACAGCCCATAGCAGAAATCCACTGTGACATTGTCTTTGTTGGTCTCCTTTCTGATTCTGACCCGTAGGTCTCAACTGTCTCCTTGCATGGTTCATAGCAAGGCTCCATGCATTCATGCCCTTTCCTTGCTTCCAGTGCAGCCTGCTTTACCTTGTCCCATGTTTGCTTGCATGCTTCCTCCCAGGTTTGGGGAGCAGGCAACTTAGTGCATTGTCTTCAAATCCCTAACTAGGATTCATCCACCTTGTGAATGCTGAGCCCACCACTCACCATTTCCTTGTGTGGTATTAATATCTCATTTTATCACGGTGCTCTGGAATACTTGGGTGGCAAGACAAATTGGGGGAAAGTAACAAAATATGTCTTCCTAAAAAAGCTCACAGGCAGACAAGTGTCTGTTCACTCTTTCCTTGCTCTCATCTTTCTCCTAATGCTGTATGTCTCTTCTTCTAGTGCACGTTGCAGTGGTACAGGGGGAAATGAGGCCCAGGAAAACTACTGTTGGAGCAGGTGCTTCAGAGTCAGTTGACCATTGAATGCTGGGACCATAAGCCTGGGGCTGAGAGGATCTAGGCCAGTTATATTTTTGGCTGCCTGTTATAATGATAAAAATAAGCAGATCCACATAAGGCTTGTTTATACTTTCTCTTGCTGCTTTTGAGTGGGAGTGGAGAGAGGGAAATTAACAGCCTGGGCGTTTTTGATGAAATAAAATTGGGAACTAAAGGTAGTAGTTCACAAAATTATACAGACAGTATTTACAACGTTGAGGATGTAGTGGCAGTGGAAGTAGTAGTGTTGATATTGTATATCTATTCATTTGACGTATAGGTGACTGATTCAAATCCCCTTTCTCGTCAGTTCAGTCCAGGAACCTGAATTTATCTCTGACTTCTTAAGCGTTTAAATGCTATATGGACTTAATCCTCTAAATAAAAATATTTGTATAAGAAAATAAATAATTTAAATAAATCTTGCCACCTTTTTCCAATTCATTGTGTTTCTGGAATTGGAATTGCGAAAATTTACCTGGATTTACAAAAAATTGCAGTCACAGGTGATCTTTTGTTCTGTTTTTTATCTCATAGCTCATCATAAGGTGTTGTGTCATATAACATAGTTGTACCAGTTCATTTCTAACTGAGATTTGTAACACAAAATTTGCAAAGTACTTGTGGAATCAAAAATAAACATGAAAAACTGCTGTCTTAGCTTGCTGTGTATGTCAATAGCATTCAGGTGCTGCTGAGTTTGGGTCAGCCTGCTTATTAAAAAGTAGTGGGAAAGATGCCTTTGCTTGTACAATTGCTTTGATCTGCTTACGTAGTAAAGACAGCAGCTCATTGATTTACAGAGTAAAGTTTGCCTTATCAAAACAAACATAATCTTTTCATATGCTGGCCTCATTCGTGTGAAGGCTTAGAGTCTTTTGATGGATGCTGACTTTTCTCTGGAAGGCAATAACTGCTTCTGCTCACCAGAATAAAGGTCAAACTAGTGCTAGAGTATCTTCTACCAAAGTGTGAAAGTAACTGGGTAGAATTTGCAGTGTGTATTTAGATCTGTACCAGCTTGCATCGGTGACTGCAGTAAGACTTTGTTACTGTTATTTCTATTCACTTGCTGACAAAAGGACTCTTATTACCATATTGTACGTGCATGTAATCAGTAGAACTGTTTACTGTTTTGTTTGCAAAATATTTATCGTTTGTGCCAAGAAGAATGGGCATTTTAATTTACAGATAACAGATGATTTCTTGAAGGCCATCAGTTCAGGACAGAAGAACCAGATTTAATCTTCAGACACGGAAATTCATGATACCATTTTTATAAAGTCAGTCTTGAAAGCATGGCTCTCCTAGTACCTGTATTCTGATTCCGATCTTTGGTTTTACTGTATTGTCTTTTCAGGTATTTGGCAACTCCTCCAAAATACTAGTTCAGCATCTTTAAAGGAAAAAAACCTTCTCTCTTGCCATTTATGTAAGGATGTATCTCCATTAGGACATGTGCTTTTGATATTTTCTCGGTCATTTGGCTTTTTCCTCACCAGAACTCAACTATCTTCATAATACTATAATACAGTTTTCTTTTTCTTATATAATGCCCTTTGCTTTTTGAAAGTGCTAGAAGTTACTTGAAAAGAAACAAAAATCATACAAAAGGTTCTTGTCCGTAAAGCTTTTTCTCTTAAACTGCTCAGTCCTGATCTTAACAGTTGTGATTTCTTGGGATGTCCAAGTGAAAGACCCTGTAGTGCTACCACCATGTGGCCAGAAGAAAGGATTCCACCCTCAAGAGTGTCTTTGGTAAAAGAACAACTACAAAAAAAAGGTGTCCCTCACTTGGAAAATTTGAAGTAGCTACATCAGTATGTTTTTTCCATCAGTTCTTCTAAAGCAAACATCAACCTTTAAAAAAAACCCCAAACCAAACAAAACACCACAAACTATTAAGTAAAAGAAACTTTAGAACAGTAATGATACAAAATTTAAATTGAATAAGCATTTGAAGAAACTGCTAGCTATTTTCTTTTGGTTTTCACTGATTGTTTTCCTTCTTCCTATGTATCCTTTTTGAGAAAGCTGTTTCATAGGATTGCAAAAAATATATTTCATTATGAGCATTGATGGTATTGAGATTGGAAGCATGCATCAGCTTAGTTAGAGACCAAAGATATTGTTGATAAAATCTCACTGGGGTCAGGCAGGGATGTATTTGGTTATAAATATCAACAGCATTTTGTTATTTGGGATTTATTTAATGTGACAGGAGTATTTATTACCCTTATGATTTCAAGGTCTTATTAAATGTGCTGCACTTGTTTATACTATTTATGGTATATATTAAATATGTTTCTTGATACAGTTTGACTGAAATGCTGTATTAAATTTGTGTTTTATGCCAACAACATATAGCAATTCTGTAAAGCATCCAGAGTTTATACAAATGAGAGAGTCTGTAGGAAAGTAAAGGGTAAAGTAACTTTTCAGCTGTAGGAAGAAAGTGGTGTATTTTTTTTTTTTCTTTCTTTTAACATGCGGAGCAAATGAAGTCCTAAAGAGGAAAGTGTCTGTCTTAGATCTCCAAATGAGCAACAACTTAATCCGTGGCAAAAAGGTGCTGTTACAACCTGCTTCTGCCATTATCAGATGGAATTCCTAAGAACCAGAAAATGTGGGAAGGGGTTGTGCTGACACTGCCTGTTGCATGGTCTGCACCTGTACTGTTAATGACCAACTTCCATCAAAAGCACAATGGCTTTCAGCAGTTTTCTAAAATGTAGGACTGTGAGACCAGCTTCCACAGAGGATTAAACTGCAACTCTCCATGCCAGCGTACTGAAGTTTTATTTTCAAAGACTGCTGTAACCCTCCAGCAACTCCAGTATTATCAGGCTGTAGGATCAGAAAGACACTTCCTTTATGTTTGAGTATGCAGCTGGTGCAGGGATTTCCAGTATATCCTGTGGCAATTTTACTTGACACCTTTTATACAGTGCATATTTGCCAAACGTAAATAGTAGAGATGGGAAGAAATCATTTGATGCCGGTTGTGATTTAGAACACGACAGCTTAATGAGCATCATAAAACATTACCTAATGCTGTTTCTGTAAATTGTATAAAAAAGTATTTACACTCTTTAAATGGTTGCCAGGGTGAATTTTATTTGGGAAACATTTGAAATTCTTCTCTTTTTGTTCTATTTTAAAAGTATTTTATAGATAAGGGCAGAATGGAATTAAATTAGGAATAATGTATCTTTTTAGACTAGGTAATGTGAATAAGGCTAGCTGTTTTCTAGCACATTCATTTTATTACGACAGTCTTAATTTTAAGTGTTAGGTGAAACTTTTTAAAAGGTGTTGTAAGATTAAAAAAATAAATTTCTGAAAAAAGAGGTGCTTGGAGAGAGAAGCTCTGCAGGGGGTAGGATTTCAGTAAAGCACCATTTGATTTAGTTCCAGCTTATGTATTAAACGAAGTCACTGCACATTAAGCTGGAGGGTGAGTTTGGAGTTAACTACTCCATTTTGATGCTATGTGAATACACTTCTTGAACAATTAGTGCATCTTTCAGCCAGAATGAGCTACCTCACACAAAGCAGTGAGTAAGCTACCTTGCTCTCGGTGTGCTGCAAAGATACTTGCACACGGGAAGATGTCAATGTGTGGTGAATTCACCCTTTGCTTGCTGAACCCTAATTTACCTGACTGTTGTGTGTAGAATGGTGCAAGATTAGTATGGAAAGGTTAAGAGTGATGATGTTAAAGATACAACCTTTCTAACACTTTCCTTTAAATAAAGACCAAACAACTGGCAGGAGGCTGGCCTCCCAGAGACCCAACACCCAGCTCCCTTCCCTGGGGCCTTCGTTCTTTCATTGCCAGAGGAATCACAAGCATCAGATCAAATTCATGCTTAACCTGGTGTATGTGACTAACTGGGAGCAAAGTCTCAGTAGCAGTATTATGGGCCACCCGTAGGATACAGATCTGGTGGCAGTGGGAAGACTTAATGATGTTTTCCTTAAAGTATCCTGTAGAGCTGCTGACTGGAGTGGTGCTGTTCTGGCAGCCTGGCACATCCCACAGCTTTCATGTCAAACTTTGAGTGTTGATGGAANAAAAAAAAAAAAAAAAAAGCTAGTTAACATGATATATAAAGAAAGCATTTCTTGCTGCAGTAATGCTGATTTCAGTTGTACATGTGTGTTTTTACAGTGGTCTACTTCCTTTTTACTGTCTGTTGCCAGCAAAATAGTATCTATCTGTAATGTGTAGTTCTCGAGGGGAAAGAAGGAAATTGCTAACCAGCAGTACAAGTGATACAATAAATGATGCTTTTGCAAGTACAATTTTCAAACTCGTGCAGATGCAGAAAAAATAGGTCATATGATAGAGACTGAAAACCTGTAGCAACTTAGTAATTTATTTTTTTAAATTATTGATGCATGTCGAAGGTACTGGTAAAAATGCACACCATGCTGGGTCGGTGTGCAGAATTGCTTTTGATTTCCATGAGTGGTGTAGTCTTGCTTAGAAAAAGCTCAAAGTCTGCTGAGGAAAAATTTTTTAACTGCCACTTTTGGTAAGTGAGGAGAATGAACACAGTAACTATACTAGCAGCATCTTCTCATTCTATTTATGTGTTCAAATTGTTGCTGTTAGCTCATCAGCATTAAATCAGTGGTTTCCTCCTTTGCTGCTTCCCTTCTTCTGTTGTAGTTTTCATTCCCAACAGATCAGTCTTTTTCTCACAAGTCTTTCTAGTAGTAACTACACTGTAGGAAAACTTTTATAAGAAGATGGAGAAAATATGTAAACAGTCTTACAGGGAATACACTGTCTTCCTTCCTTCCATCATCTTTTGCTGCCATTGCCTCATTAATGTGCTCCGTTGTTAACTGTTTGTACCCCTTCCACACTTCTTGTCTGTGTTCTTTTTTCCAGTATTGATTGCTAATATGTATTTCAAGTATAAATATAATGTACTTACATTTATAATTAATTACAGTTTTATATTATTATTTCTATTCAGTATTATGTTAGTAAGCCTTTTTAGGTTACGTATTATTGCTCACGTTTTTACCAATGTTCTCCCACTGAACCATTAGAATTTGCAGTTTTGTTGTGTGTTTTTAAGCACATTTAGAGGTCACTGTATTGCAGCAGTATATGATACGTTCCTTCTAATAATGCTTTTGGAAAGTTCTGTAAATAATTTTTCGTCATTTATACACGATTAAAGCAGAAATTACATAACTTATTAAAATACCTATTAACATAATCTTATTTAGTCAACATGAACACTTACCTGGCCTTTCACACAAAATTTGCTGTATGCTTTTGTCATCAGTTCTGATTGTTTTTGTTTTGTTTGGAAGGTATTTCTTGCCTATCAAAAAAAAAAAAAAAAAAAGTAGTGGCATAAGTAAGCAACCTGGGAGAATTTGGTAAGTTTGAGACAATGATTTCCATTGTGCCTCTAACTTCAAATGGTTTATGTCCATCAGTGCCATGTTGCTAATACATTTGTAATACTAAATAGCTATCTGAAATCAAAGCAATCTTCATACATCCCTGCTCATTCATCACCCTCCTTAACTTTCAAGTTGTCCTACCTATCAGGTAAGCACCTACTTATTGGAGGGCAAAATTCCTCTGCATTCTGAAAGATGAACTTAGACCATACTATTTTCGAATTGTTGAATAATTATGACCTGGTTAAATTTGCTGAAGTATAAAACAAAGTGTACACACACACTTTCCTGAATCTCTTCCAGTTTGTATCTTTTATGGAAAACATAACCAGACAGCCAGTCTCCACACTGTGAAAACCAGTCTCTTTCTGTGATTAAAATTACGAGAATGTCATGTTGAAATTCTCTGAGGACCAAGGTGGTTTGCACTAGTCATCAGCAAACTTGGGTTTTGGCACTGTGGTCAGCCTTTGGTCTCAAACTTTGCCCAAATTCCAGGGAGAAATGGTAAGCAGGACTGATCTTGTCCTGTTCCCACATACCAGCATTGCAACTTAAAAAGGAAGCCTTATTGTTTATATTGAAGAGGGCTGTTGTGGTTTAACCCCAGCAGGCAACTAAACCCCACACAGCCGCTTGCTCACTCACCCCGGTGGGGTGGGGGAGAGAATCAGAAGAGTAAAAGTGAGAAAAATGGTGGTTGAGATAAAGACAGTTTAATAGGTAAAGCAAAAGCTGCACACACAAGCAAAGCAAAACAAGGAATTCATTCACCACTTCCCATGGGCAGGCAGGTGTTCAGCCATCTCCAGGAAAGCAGGGCTCCATCCCACGTAACAGTTACTTGGGAAGACAAATGCCATCAGTCTGAATGTGTCCCTCCCTTCTTCTTCCCCCAGTTTATCTGCCGAGCATGACGTCATATGGTCTGGAATATCCCTTGGGTCAGTTGGGGTCAGCTGTCCCAGCTGTGTTCCCTCCCAACTCCTTGTGCACCCCCAGCCTCCTCGCTGGTGGGGTGGGGTGAGAAGCAGAAAAGGCCTTGGCTCTGTGTACGCACTGCTCAGCAGTAAGGAAAACATCCCTGTGTTATCAACACTGTTTCCAGCACAAATCCAAAACAAGGCCCCATACCAGCTACTATGAAGAGAGTTAACTCCATCCCAGCCAAAACCAGCACAAGGGCTAAATTCAAGGAGGTGGCATGAACTCCCTTTCCTACAAAGCTTCCATATAATGCAATTCGCCATTGCTCCGAGCCCAAACAATGCATGCGGTGCCACTCTGTCTGCTGTCTAACAATTTCAGCTCTCTTTTTTTAAAACAGGCACATAGAATAGCTGTGTGATTGCAAACTTAATCTGTGTACTTCAGCAAATAACCTCTAACTTATTTATAGCAGCATGCATTTTGGAAATTATAGCATTTTTATCCCCTATGGACATAGCTTATTATTTGCTTGGTTACTTTACAATGTGACTGTTTTTGCCACCCACTGTATATCGTTCTTCAGCGGTTATTTTCAACCACAAATGGATGTGTTGGCTTTGTGTGGTTCTGTAATACATAAGACTGCACTTCCAGAGTTCCTGGAGCCCAAAGTCTGTAAACATTTTTTTGGACTAGACTGTAAATTTTTCATCCCAGATAGATACTTTAGAGTTTAGTTAATGTAGTAATACCATGGGACAGGTGTTGGTTATCAAAAGTACAATTAATCCATATTAATGAGGCACTCTACTCAGCATTTGGTATGGAGTATGCAGCATAGACCTAGGATTATGGCCACAGCAGTGTATGCAAGGCTGCTAATCACTTTTTCATTGTTGTTTTCAGTTCTGTCTTTAGTTTAGAGTAGTAGAGAGTTAGGGGATTTGATGGCCTTTGGAGGAAAAAGCCCCACAAAAGTAGTAGCATTTACTGGTGAAAACTCTGTGCCAGCTCTGTCTTCCCAGGGCATCATGATAAATGGGAGATGGAATATGCAGTATAAAATGTCTTGGGAGAACAAAGCAGTCCATAGGTGGCCCGAAGCTTTTTTGGCAGTGTTAAAGTCTGTAAATACTCTTTAAGCCACACTTTTTCTCATATGTGGATGTGCACATATACACAATAGGAAAAAAAGGCTTGGGAAACTTATTACTCCATTGTAAAGCTTGAGTGTTGTCTGTAGAAGATGAGTTAGGTTAACTCTTTTCCCCTAACCCAGGTATTGGCTGTCAAGAACTGTAGAAACTAGAGCTATAAACTCATGACTTGGCAGAAGAATTAAAATTGCTTCTAGTATTTTGTTTTGAAATTGATGAGAATAAATGACTTGAATCTCTGTATACATATTTGGTAATTCTTCCCGCCCCTGCCTTTGAGAAAGCCTTGCCATTTGCACGCAGAGAGGAGCTTTCTCACTAATATATCTAGTAAAGTGTAATTAATTACCTCAGTAGCTAGACAAGGCTCAAGGAATCTCAGCCATTCCAGATGCAGAAGGTTATGAATTTTAGTGAAAACCCTAACGCTCCGCAACATGTTTCACAGACCGTGACAGCGGATGAGGTAGGGTCACACCAGTTATATAGGTATGTGGTACTTTTCAGGGGTACAGGGAACTGTACTTTACTAAACCACAGAGCAAGGTGCAGATGTTTCTGGCTTAAAGTCTGGTCAGTTTGACCTGTTCCTGTCACAGAGGTAAGGGCTAGATGAAAAAACAGTTCAAGTTACTGAAGCAGTGTAACTGCTTTATTAGGTTGGGTGTAACTGTGCGCTAAATCCTCCTCTTAGCATAATGAGCTGAGCTGCTGCGCTGCACTGATGTGGCCTTTGATTTCAGTTTTGGAGCCAGCTCGGTCTAAATCTGCATGGCAATCCACTGAGAGGTGTAGACTTGCCCAAAGACAGAAGCTATTTAGTTTCTAGGTTGAGAAACTGAATTAATGATCGTTTGGACCAAATGTGAATTACAAGTCTTCATCTAACTTGGATGTTACTCAGGAAAATTAATGCTATCATATAACCATGGAGTGGTAATTATTCATCCCTCTGGAATAGTTTCAGTAAGTGAGTCTGAGAAGGGAATTAACACAGCTAGGGAAACACTCTGCAGGTAATATATCAACCTCGAGCTCTTCAGAAGGCATGAGTCAAGCCTCCCACAAATCATGATATTAAAGTTGCTTTTTTTTNATCTTAAATATGTTTTTTTTTTTTTTTTTTTTTTTTGTTTTGTTTTATTTCATTTTGGATTCTTTAGTCTTTGGATTCACATCACTTTTTTTATCTTGGCAGAGTAGGAATTTTTAATTAAACCCACTTTTTGTAAAGGGCAGTTGAGCTTCTTGTGTAACAGCATAACTGTAAGAACCAAGACTTTAAGACACTAAATAATCAGAAAGATGGGATAAAGTTGGTTAATATTAGCAAAGCTAGAGATGTCGTATAGAATTATTTCACTGATAATTCTTCTCAGTCTGCTACATAATATTAAGATTACTCAAGCTGAGGCCAGTAACTAGCAATGTACCCCAGGGGTCAATACCAGGTCCAGTCCTGTTTTACATCTTCATTAATGACCTCAGTGGTAGGACAGAGTGTACCCTCAGCAAGTTTGCATAGAGTACAAAACTCAGCGGAGTTGTTACACAGGGTAGTTGTGCTACCATCCAGAGGAACCTTGACAGGCTGGAGAAATGGTCTGACAGGAGCCTCGTGAAGTTCAACAAAGAGAAGTGCTAAGTCCTTCCCCTGGGGAGTTACAACCCCTGGCACCAGTACATGCTGAGGGCCACCTGGCTGGAAAGGAGCTTGGCAGAAAAGGCCCTGTGGGTCCTGGTGGGCACCAAGTTGAACCTGAGCCAGCAATATCCTCTTGGGTGTCCTGGGCTGCATTAGACAAAGTATTGCCAGCAGGTGGAGGAAGGTGATGCTTCTCCTCCACTCAGCCCTGGTGAGGCCACACCTGGAGTGCTGTGTCCAGTTTTGGGCTCCTCAGTTCAAGAGACAGTCCAGTGAAGGGCCCCTAAGATGATGAAGGGGCTGGAGCATCTCTCCTTTGAGGAAAGGCTGAGAGAGCTGGGACTTCAGCCTGAGAAGAGGAGGCTCAGTGGGATCTCATCAATGTATATAAATACCTGAAGGAGCATGCAAAGAGGACAGAGCCAGGCTCTTTTCAGTGATGCCCAATGACAGGACCCGAGGACAAAAATGGGCAAAAACTGAAACGCAGGAGGTTCCCTCTGAACATCAGAAAACACTTTTTCAGTGTGAGGGTGACCGAGCACTGGCACAGGTTGCCCAGGGAGGTTGCGGAGTCTCCGTCCTTGGAGGTATTTAGAAGCTGTGGCTATTGATGTTTTAGTCACGCATTTGTATTTGCAGTCAACTGTCTGTACAGATGGATGGTTCATCAGAGGGAGGAGTGGGTGTTGACTGCCACTTGGAATAGGCCCAAAAGACTGATAAAATTAGTTGCATTACCCCTACACACCAATCCCCTGACATGCTTTCTGTAACTTCTTGTCAACCTATTTAGGTGCCGTTATCCAACCAGGGCGCAAAAGCAGGTAAATTCCTACAAAGCAAGGTAAGCCTTTTAAGGCAGAGTGTTTCCAAGCTGTGTAGGGGATTCAGCTGCTTTGCTATTATTAGGCAGCTCAGTAAATCTGAATAAAAAGAAAAGACGGTGTTGAGAGGCAAAAATAAATAACATTTATTTATTTTCCTTTTCTCTTCTGCTCACTGATATGCTAACAAAAACAACACAGTCATTGCTGCCTCTCTTTTCACATGGACTTGTGTAGAGCTAGGGTGGGAATAGCAATTGAGTATAATTTTTGTACCAAATGTTTTGGAGGAAGAAGCAGAGGCAACAGAAGAGCTAAAGCAACATTTAAGTTGTATGTAACTGCCCTTACTGAGTAAGGAGTGTCTGATAACGCAGTCCCTGCTATTGTATTTGCTTGCCTGATTTTTCTTAAATTTTCAAGATTAAATTTAAAATCCTAGGCAGGTACTGCCGTTGTGCTGGGAGAACTGCAGTGTAAGTAAAGACTCATATTTATAAAGAAAAAAAAAGTATTAGTCTTCTAAGAGTATTCAGTAGCTGTTAAAACTTGCCTTAATAGATTTTGGAGTCTGTGTGTGATTACTGCTTCCATGGTTCTGTCAGTATTGTAGGCATCATAGCAGCCAAGCAGGGATGCAGGTGTCTGTTGCTTTGTGAACTTGCTGAACATAGCCATGATTTATGTACGCTGAAATACGAAGTATGATGATAGTCAATCATGGAGCATTTTTTTAACAAAACCAAAGCTCTTTACTTTTTCCTTTTGTGGTAGCTGTCAAGAGAGGCAAATTCTATTCTCCTGTCTTAGCATTTTACAATTTATTTTTTTATCTAAAGAACTCAAAACCAGCCACCCAGCTTGGGTGAGGAATAATAACCACTGCCCGAGTCCTCCAAATCCTGGAGAGATTGTTCTGAAAAATACTGAAGTTATATTTTAAATGATCTGCTTTGAGACTTGGCAGGCTCTGATCACATGGAAAAGTGCACATAATGTGGTCACACTGCATGAGCATGTACCCACTTAACCGAGAAATTGAGATATGACTCTAAAGGCAGGGAAATAACGATATTGGGTACAATGAAGAATCTCTATTGCTTATTAGTGTTTGGTGACTTCTCATTAGTAGGGTAAGGGGAACAGGGCTTAAGCAATTTTTCTTTGATTAACGATTTTATTAGAAGGAATGAAGGGTTGCTTACTTGTTCTCTGTGAAGCCTCTTGTTCTCTGTTTTTATGAACCAGTTTCACGGTTCGTATAAACCTGTGTAAAGCATGTCTTTATAGAAATGTGCAGCGCACATGTTTAAACCTTCTGAAATCTTCTGGAAGTAATGGAATGTTAATTCTAAAAATCTAAATATTTAAACTATAATCTTCTACAACATGAAATCCCAATCAAACTTTTCAGGTCTTTTCCATACATCATAAGGAAATGTAAGTAGCATACAAGTTTAATTTACTTGCAATTTGTACTCATTAACTTCAAATATTCAGGCAGAGATCTTAATCTGAGTGGTAATTATAAGTTGATTGCTAAGCTGTCTTCCACTTAGGGAGTTTAGTTAATTCTTTTCCTATGACTTTTTATGTTTTAAGTTACCTAAAAGTGTTTTAATCTATCAGATCTGGTAGTGCCTGCTCCCCCTCACTGATCTTTGCGTCCCTGATGCCAGACCAGTCTACTTACCACCTAAGTACTAGATTTTGCTCCCTCCGAAGCCTTTCAAGACTGTTCTTGGCAGCTGGCTTGACAGGGCTGCTGGAGACGAGACTGAAATGCACTCTGCTTCCTCCAGACAGAGCTCGGTAAACAAGCTGTGATCCTCTGCTTGGCAGGAGGCAGCGCTGCCACTGCTGCCAGACTTGGGCAGGATGCAGAGCAGCGGTGATGTGTGGCGGCAAGTGCAATATCCCTTTCTGGGTCTTTTTGTGACTTGAATCACATGTTGCTGTAATGTGAAGGTTTGTGAAATATTCCTCTGCTTCTGCAAGATGTATTAAGAATATGCTAAGCTTTGGCCTGGTGTACGCACCAGGCTGGAGTAGGTTAGGCTACGTTTAACTTGCTAAGCAGTGATTTAAGCTTTAAAAAAAAAAAGAGGAGTTTTGCAGTGATTTAGAATCACTCTGTTGAAAGAATTGGAGGAACAGAGTTCATTTCTCCATTTTCTTCTTGTTTCATCATAGGGCAAACTTGGAAAGTCTTTTTCTGCTGAGAATTTCCCATTCATTATAAAATAAAAAGTTGTGCTAGATGTTAATTCTTCCAACTTTGTTGATCAGCCCTTAGATCTATTAGTATTCCTGTGGCAGGGTATGTGGTTACCCTAATAGTACTTGAAAGGTGAGGATTTTCTTCCTTTAAAGGGAACTAAAAACTGTCCGTTCAGGATTGTGATTGATCAGATCCTTGGTAGGCTTGCAGGCATACTCTGGCATTTGTACAAACGTTTGCCTACTTTACCTAGTCAGTGCCAGTATACTCAAATGCAGTTCTATGTCTTATAGCTAGTGTTCAAAGCAGGCAGGCCTGCTTTATTTAAATAAGGCCATATGTAGATATAAAACCTAGAAATTCTTGTGCTGTTTTAAAATAAAATATCTGAGAATAGGGTGATGGTCTTCACCTATCTTCCAGGTTACTCGCTTACAACTTGTTTGCCAGGAGTGAAAGTCATGGCTTCAGACTCAAAATCTTTATGACTAGGTCACACATAATGTAACTTTCAATTTGTTTGGGATTTATTTTTTTTTCTGGCATTAGACACATTGATTTTTTAGTATTTTGGGGCTTTCTTTAGCTGGCTAATACAATAACACCATTCCAGTATTTCGAGCTTAAAAAATAATATTGAAAGAGCAGTAGAAAGCATGCTAATACTGTCTTGGCTATTAGTCGTAAAATGAAGAGTGTTCTTTGTGTTCCATTCATGGAAATCAGGGATTTGTTTAATTTTAAATGCAATTTTCTTCTTTCCCCTCTTTTTTTTTTTTTTTTTTTTTTTAAACCAATTCACTGCCTTAAAACATGTTGAACAGTTTTGTCACTCCAACTTTATCATGTGTGACTTTATCAGTAGTACAGTCTACATGAGTTAAAGAGCAGCTGCGAACTCCCTTATTAGCTTCATGCTAATCATCCCAAAGTCTAAATACCTTTTGCAAGCAGACTCCACTCCTTAGAATAAAGTATGCATATTTTGTTTTGTGCTCTAGTATATGAAGCAGGTGAAGGTTAACAGTTTTGACATTGTGCTAGAGGCCTACTTTTGTTTCTTAAACATGCTTATAAGGATGGTAATGTAAATAGAAGTACGGTTTCCATAAAGGGAAAGTTGAGAAAAATAATTATTTGAAGAGTAGTGGTAATCTACATGAAGTGTTTTTTTCTCTGCTAATAGGTAACTAATACACAGGTGCATATGCAATATTATGTATATGATGGATTTTCCCTGACCCTTTATTTGCACAATCTAGATGTTTTATGTGAAATACAGATGTATAGCTATGGTTGTCTTTTGTTACTCTTCTCAGTTCCTTTAAAAGTCTTTGCAGTGGGGGTTTAGAATGACGACTACCTTGTTAACCATCTTTGATGTACCTTTTGAAGGGACGTAGGGCTATTGTAATTCTATACCCCACACTCAGTTTTTCTTCTTAGTCGAAGTTGCAGCCGTGAATTGGGTCATGGCTGGGAGGGAAGGGGCTGGGGGGGGGCACATTGCTGTGTTTCTGTTTTTGAAGGAGATAAAATATGTTACTTATAACCACCATGCTGTCTCCGCAGCATCAGCAGCATCACGCGCAGACTTCGCCCAAGGTCAGAAGCGAGACGCCCGCTGCTGTGCGGTGGGGTGGCGGGAGCCACGGCAGCTCCGGGCTTCCCGCCGGAGCTGTCCGGCACCGGGGGATCCGCCGCTGGCTGCCGGGGCGAGCGTGGAGCCATTCTTCCGCCTTCACTTCCTCGGCTCTTTAGCCCCCATTGAGCAGCGAACAGTGGCGGGGGACAAAAGCTGTATACACTGTACAAACAGAGCACCAAAGCGGCAGTACACTGGCTCATTCTTCGCTCTGTGTGAGAACTGAGGGGGACTCTATTCACCGCCTTTGTGCCGGTGTCTGTCAACAGCGCTGTTTGAGGCCAGCCCCATTGTGCCGGCCAATGTTTCTTATTGACCCGAGTCTGTGCCCGCAATGTTCCCAGGGTCGAAGTTGCGAGCGAGGGAATGTTTGAAAAGGGGTAATCGTGGGCTAAATGCGTTTTGCTGCATTGTCGTCTGACCTATTAAATCTAAACTGCGGTCCGCGTTCATGCAAACAGGTAATTATGTAGTCACAGCTGCGGCCATTGACATCTGGTTACCGCCCCATGGAAAAAGGGGATGGGGTGCTCGCCTCTCCCTCTAGGCTCTCAAGCGCTGAACTTTAATGATATTAACTGAAAATAGAGGGTGGATTAGTGAGACTGACAGGTCAACAAGGTGGATGCTTTATCCGTGTAGGCAGAAATAAGTCCAAGCGCAGTTGCTTGGGTATTTCTGCTACCTTATGCATCAGATTTTTCCCATAGCTGCAGGCTTGGCTGGGCTCTACATCCACTTATTATTTAGTGGTTTTAGATCAGGAGAGGCTGCAGAATACTTTTGTCATCCTGTCTTGCAGAATGTCTGTGCAGAACAGCTCTGCAAACAGCCACCACATTAACTAATTTTATTTCTTTTTTTCTAAACCAAGCGGCTTACAATGGCTCTCATCCCTAGAGGCCGGGTTGCCAGGATTTCCAGATAACAAACCTTCATTATCAATAGGCCAGCATTTCAAAACTTAGTGGTAAGCGTACAAGGGTAATAAAACATTGCTGGCCATAAATTATTTTAAGGCAACTGCTTTTTCTTTTAATGTACTTTGGAACTGAGGCGTAGTATTTGCATGTAAATTAGTCTGACACATCCTCTCTCTTATCCCCCTCTGCTCCCCCCTTCTGCTAGGAGGGAAGAGGTCTCTACATAACATACATAATTATTAAAACTGTGTGCTTTTCTGTCCTGTGCAACTTTCAGTGATGGGGTAGACAACAACCACTATGGAAATAGGAGAGGGGGTTACACAGCCCTGGGTGACTTTCATGGCACATCAAAGCTGGGAACACGTTCAGTGCTGGGCAGCCCTGGCTGCAGGGCAGGAGGGGAGTGCAGCCAGCTGATAAATCCCTGCTTTAAGGGATCTCTTGCAGGAATGAATGGTTAGCTGCTTCTCCTTGCATTTGCATCCCAGTGCTGCTCCATAGGAGCCAATTATCTGAAGAGCCGTTGCAATGTGAAGTGTAATGCAACAGGGAGAGTAGATACTGCATGTTATGGCAAATATATATAATATATATATACTCCTTCATAGTTATGGGAGTACTGTAAGTGCTAAAAGTGTGAAACTTTCTCCTGCAAAGGCATGTCCACTGTTTTGGAGCAGAGGGCTGGTTCTTCACTCGTGGAGCAGGGAGGGAGGAAAGCTGGTCCACTCATGAGAACCTGCCTGTATTGTGGATCTCTAAAATGGTTTGTACAGGCATCTGTTACATAATTAGCTTTTTCTCTTTTTCTGTGGGTTGTTTTTTTTACATGATTTCTACCTTTTCTACTTCTTACAGACCTCTACAGAACTTACTGACTCTATTATGCAAGAAGCAAGGGTAAAAAAGCAAAAACCAAAAATATTTCAAATGTATCCAGACATGTGTTGGCATTAGCATCTTTTTCAGGCAGAGGACAGCAAGGAAAGACCAAGTCCATCTACCAGCAAAAGACAGTTAAATTACATCTTTACAATAATCTGATTCTGTGGCTCTCCGGTACTTAATTGCTGTAGAAAAGAATAAATGTCCTTAGGGACTTTTCTAGGATATACCAGGGCTGTATACAGTCTCTTTGCTGCCTGTGTGTCAAAAACTGGAGAAAACTATTTGCGCACTCACCAGTAGATGTATTAACTTCATAAAAATACTAGATAGTCTTAGGAATTTGTTGTTTCTCACCTATGCAGCTCTGTCTCCTAAAACATTTGCCCATTTCTCTGCATAAAAATAGAAAGTATTCAGAGTATTTCCTTTCAGCATCTGCCATTTTTTCTACTGTAAAGAGGATACCAAAGAATAATATTTATTTAAAGGACTCAATTGTCTAAAACAGTGTTCTCCTCAGCTGTGTTATCTGTAGAGGAGATAAATGAGACTGAAGATTTATCCTATAGAAGTCTGTAAATGCCTTACACTCTTTAAAATACTTTAATTCTATAACCAAGAAAACCTGTTCCATTCCAAATGTGAAAAGTCAGGAAGAACTTGAAATGAGAATTCGCAGCAGAGATCAAGAAGCTTCCTGGCTAAATTGTTTTTTTGTCTGACTTACCTAGTAAGTAAAACTTGATCAAACTTTTAACTTGGGTACTCCAATTTTGATGCCACGTGCATCCTGTGGTGTCTCAACTGTAATTCTGAGTGTCTCTTTAGGTAATTCAAAAGGAGTTATAAGAACACATTTTTTCAAAGTGGCAAAGATGACTTCTTGTCTTTAGATATGTCACCCAATTTATTGAAATAGGTATTAACTATTGCAGCATTCTTGTACATTTGGAAGGTGGCACTGCGTAATGAAAGGAAGGTTGAAAACTAGATGTAGAAATAATTATGTGCTCAGTGGTTTGGAGCATTAAGGTAGTAACACCAGTGTATTCAGGGGGAAACCTTGCATGGTAGCTTAGTTTCATGCTTCAGTAAACAAGGCGTTATAGACAAACTTCTTACAGTTCTAGGCAAAACAGGAGAGCAGAGAATGTAGACTTCTTGGATATGCACTGGAAACTGATTACCTGCATATGCAATATGTGCACTCAACATCCCCCACTTTGCAGAGAACAACTTCAGTGTGAGCTTCTAGGTTTTCCCAGGGTGAAAAATTCATCATGACTTTGTTGATCTAATTCATTCTCTTGAAGGAGTGGTAGCTTGTAGAAGTAAAAGGCAAATAAGCATAAAGAATTTCAGCTGAAATGAAGAATGAGAGGGTTTTCTTTTTCTTTTTTTTTTTTTCTTGGAGGTGGTAGTACTTGAAATGCTTACTATTAAATGGGAAACAAGATGACTCTGATAATGCTTAACAGCTTTGTATATTTCACAGTAGCAGCGTGTATCACATGAAAAATTTATAGTAATTTTTTATACCTTTTACATACAATTCTGCTTGATTTTTTTTTTAAGAGATTTGTTTATGTAGTGGATTGGATTATGATCAAGACTTAATAAATCTCTTTTTTAATTTTAGTTTAATATGAGTTGGCCTATGTGAGACTATTCACAATGAAACAGTATTATCTATCAATTGGTATCTATCTTTATGCATTGGAAATGGAAAGGAACAATATTCTTTCTGAAACTGGTATACTTCATGGAAAAGTCAGCCCCAAATATGATGCATATATATGCAATTTATATATGATGCATATGTAGCCATAATCTAAATGGGCATAGTTCATGCACCTTTCTTAGAAGGAGAATGAAGTGTGAGTCAAAAAAAAAAGAAAAAAGGTTTCTAAGAGAAATTAGCGGGCTTGTTTCAACAAAGGGCCCCAGGATATCATAACCTATGTGTGAAAACAATTGTATGCTTGGCACGCGTTGCCTCTGCGAGTTCAAAAGAACTTTGTGGAAACTGAAATAATCTTTCTAAAAATATATTCAAGGGCATACCCTCTGAGTACTGGAAATAACGTTCTGGCAGCACAGTGTGGGACAACTCTTTTCCGATACATAGTGTCTGTGAATTACAGCTATAAAGAAAATATGGCAGTGAAACATAGGAATGGACAATACCTATAGATGAAGGCTAACCTGTCGCCACTGCTCCTTTTAGGATTTATCTTTGTATAGCCTGTTGGAAAGGATCCATGGTTCTGTGAACTGCCATTACAACTGAATGTTAACCATTTTCCTTATAAAGATTTTTTTAAGGTTTTAAAAAAGTGCATTTATCCCAGCAGAAAACTGGAATAGCACAAAACATTTGCAATTATTCTTACTAACTTTTTAAAAAAATTAATCTTTGAGCCCACTAGGTAGCTTATTTATTTTGGTTTAAAAATGTGCAGTATCATCTAATACTGAGACAACATTATGAGCATGTTCATGTAACGTAGTTTTCTGGATGTGTCGAAATGAAGAGCTCAGATGTTGCTTTACAAAAACACAGCTATAGGGAGGATCAGATATTTTAGTTGTTAACATACTGTCTAAAGCAGAGAATTTCACTTTAAAAAAGGAAAACTTGTCTACAACCAAGATCAGATCAGTAACGGCTTTGGAAGACAGCTCTGTTTTTCCTGCCATGGGGGCTAATGCACAGTAAGAGCAAAGAAGTGGGATTGGCTTACAAATTACCTCATTTAGACTGTGTAAAATCCAGAGTTATTGCCCCAAAATATTCAGAAGGCTCCATTGCAAATGCCTTGTTATACTCTGTAATATGAGGGCAGTTGACTAGTCAACTACATTTTCTGGTTTTGTAACTCTTTAAAAAGTTGAAACAGTTTGCTTTTTCCTATTGGTTTTACTGCATGTAGACATTTCACGTACTCAGGTTAAGATTTCTGCCTGCCCCCCGCCCCAGTTGCTAAAGTGAAGGTGACTTAGTTCATCTCTTCAGTCACATTGTGACTTATATTGCTTTTCATTAGGGAAGATTTCTGTGGGTAGACAGGCTGCAGTGGTTAAACAGGGTTTTGGAACAAGAAAATATAGATTACAATCGATGCAAGTCAGCCTCAACGTGGGCTTCCTTTTACCCCCGCTGACTATTGTCACAGCTTCCCCTCATTCAGTTTGGTGGTGGTTGTTCTTTGTGCGAGACCAAAAGATAGTATTGATAGATCGGCAAATGTTGCATTTATATTTGGTCTCTTATAAAATAAAAATGCATCTCTGGATCCTTCAGAATTCCCCATTTCCCTCATGACAACATTGCTGCTCTGCAGCCTTCAAGAATGAATCAAGAATTTTCAACAGCTTATTCTTGTTATATCTTTTTTAAAGAAATTTCTGCGCTTTGATAATTTGAGATCTGTCTGTTTTTCTCTGAAGGAAGATAGACATGGTACTACACACCAAATTCATGCAGGTGGAATACTTACTTGCTTTTAGAAATGTTGCTAAAAGTCATACTGCCAGATACCTGGTTAATTCATCTTCATTTATAGAATCAGTGAGGTAAAAACATGGAGGTCTTGGAGCCCTCACAGTACTGGTAACAGGAAAGCTGCTCGGGTATTTCTAGAAGAAAATGCTTATACCTTGGTTCCTTTTGGAGAAGGTAGGTGCAGCAGAGGGTTAACTCCCTGACATACTGAAGTGTCTTAATTAGAGCTTGGCAAAGAGCCACGGTCAGTACAAAATATGCCCTGCCTGAGACTGCAGCAATAACTAGTGGTTTGAGCCTCTGGCAAGGTCTCCTGCATTCAGCAGCACTCTCTGCTTCTACCTACCTGTTGTGGGAAAGCAAGATGCTGTCCAGACCTGAAACAAAGCAGCCGGGTATTTTCCCATCCAGCTTCACCATTGTAGCCTTAAAAAAAAAGGATGTGGGGATACGGAGAGGGGGGAAGATACCTGTCAATAGAAGTAGCTTTTGCAGCAACTCGCTGCACATAGTGGCCTGCAGTTAGCTGAAGGAGGGGCTAGTTAAAACTGCAGAGCAAATCTGGTTTTGCATACTGTAGAGCATGAGTACAATATCTGCCTGAAAATAGGAGAATTTGAAGTTTGAGGCTGAGAAGATTTTAAATCATTGATGACCTGTGGTGGTGCTTTTCAAATTGGGATTTACAGCATTTTTTTGAAGAATGATGATTATTTACTTGTAAGAATTATTAATAGATACTGCTTTCCCAAGGTTATGGCCTATTTACAGTCCTGGTTGGAAGAATACAGTATCAAGTTGCCCAATTAATCATATATTGTCACAAGATGGATGATACAGATTAGATGCAAAACAAAATACCAAACCTGGTATTTAAAAATGAAACAATGAAACTACTTATAAGTTCAAGACTAGTTTGCTGGATCTTACAATGAGAAATACAGGGATACAGACTTGCAACAAAATTGAGCTGACAGCATTGTGTATGTAGAGGCACATATTCAGAGAGACAGTAGGGTAGGTACTGCTCAAACTGGTATTTTTGTAAACTGTGTAGAAAGGCAGGTATTTTTACAATTTAAAAAAAACCAGAGTTTGTAAGACTGCATCTGGGGATCTGTGTGAGTGTCGAAATGCCCCGTACCTGTATTTGAAGAGAATTAAAACGTGTTGTAAGTTTGAGGGAGTTTCCAGAGGTACCAACAGTAGTTAAGCTCTTCTATCTCTCACTGAATTTCAGTGGAAACTAAACCTCTAAATCCAGTCTGTGAAGGCCTGAAAGTCATCTCCTTTTAGGTACAACGTTAATCATGCATTGAAGTCTGACTCTACAAAACCACAGTACCAAAAATAGTCTTTACTGGTATTAATATAGTAACAAGATCGAATCAAAAACATACGTGCGTGTATCTAAATCTCCAGGTAGACCCTATTCATTTCAGTGGGACTCTGCATTACATAGTAATCACATCAGGGGAGACTTGCAGGTCACAGCAGCGCAGAAGTCCTGCTAATTAGTTAGGCACTGAATGGTCATTTAATCCATGCCAGTTGTGTGCGTAACACTAATCTGTTACTTTAACACTTTACTGGAGCATTTCTCAAGTTTCTAACTCTACCCTTGCCTATTGAGTGATGGCAGAGTGGCAATGCTAGTGTTGGCTTTGTGTGTGCCAGGCTGGTGGGTACCATTATGGATCTGTTCTGCACTGCTTGAGTAGGTTTTGGTTATATGGAAAGAAATCTAAAAAATCAGCTGTGAATTACAATCTGCAGTTTGCTCTGATAAAAACCCACTTGGAATAAGTTGGTAATAGCCCTAGAAGGACTATCTCCTGTTTTATGCTTCCTACTTACACGTTTGACTTTTTGCCTGGGAACATGCATCACTTCAGAGGAGCCCATCAGAACTTTCCAGCAGTGAAAGTCCACCCTGCAAAGCAAAAAAAGGACCTGTTTCCATAGCATGCAATCATAGCGCAGGCTGCTTCAAAGAGAAGGACTTTCACAGAGAACACCACCTGCTTAGGTCTTACTGCACGAAGAAGGGTCACCTTCTGCTTGAAAAAGGTCATCTCGCAATCTATAGTAAGCACAGATAGTAAAGAATTCTGGGTCCTATGGAAGACTTTCCAGTGCATGTACCTGACTGGAATGCAAAGAATTGAGCTCCTTGGATTTATCCACCTGCATTATGCCTCTGAGATAGCCAGCTCTTCTTGTGTGGGCACTTAGTTGTACGCCACAGATAGCTGGAAGTGTCTCTTCCCTGCCTAGTGAAGACATGGATTATTCCTTCCAAAGAAGCTGCATGGGGAAATGGACAATGTCCTTGAGCATGGAAATGTTTTCTTTTGACCAGACTGGTCTTGGGTACATGCAGCTACTGCCAAGTTGATTTTACTGCAGAAGTTGTGTGTTTACATTTTCTGCATGTTTTATAGGAGAAATATTTAGATACTCAGTGATCTGCTCTGCTTTTCCAAATGTTTGTGCAGTTATTTTAAATAGGAATAGAAGAGCAATGTCACTGCTCAAAAATATTACTGTAGACAGTTTGCATGTGTGTTTGTTTATTCTAAGGGATGTAACAGATCTCTGTAAATTAGTATTTAGACACTTGTAAAAATAACAGTTTGACCCAGTTATCTGAGAGCAGTTGGTTTTTTTGTGAAAGAACTGCTGAGAATCAATTAAGATACCTACCATGAGAAAATACAAATTGGAATACATACTGAATATTTACAGTGAAAAATTCCATAGCTAAATTATTTGAAAATTAGGTATATAGTGCATGTGTTTCACTGATACTTTCAATGTTTAATGTCACTCTCTTTAATAAACCCCTTTTGCTTGTGATTCGTATAAACCAGGAAGAAAGGTTCATATTTGAGCCTTAGCATGTAAAATATGTTAAGGAATGAGGTTGCATTTTAAAAAGTCCTGAAGAGAAAAGTAAGTATTTGCAAAAATATTTGCTTTTTAGATAGACAACTTGGGGAACTAAATTTGCTCATTTTATTATATTGATTGCAGTGGTATTGTTTGTGTAGTGTTAGGATTACAATTAAGTGGCTGACAATTGTATGTGTGCATATATACATTTATATGTAAATGTACTCAATTCAGATACTATTTCTTGGATTATGTGTTTTATTTCAAGCTCAGTTGAAGAGAGGATGGTGGCAGTCAAGCTGTTGCCAGGTAAGAGAACAAGTCAGTTATACTATTAAATTGTAATGGGTGTTGCACATTTTCACGTTTCTTGTTCTGCAGAAGTGTAGTCATATGGGTTTGTAAAACCTGATGGTGGGTAAGAAATGTATCTTACTGCCATCTTCACCTACTTTTGACATGGTAAAATGGGGCACAACAGGTTGCAAGAATGAAATAGGGATCGAGATCCCATGCGCAGCGTGAGTGTTCAGCATCAGCAGACATTTCTTGGGAAAGAGCCTGTGTCCTTTCTGCAGTGTGCTTTTGCATTTTATGGTTCCTTTGTATGTTGTGTTTTATTATATGCAGTTCAGAGACTAATGGAATAAATATGTCTAGAGGTGTAACTGGGCAGGGGACCATTCTGGACCAAACTCGAGTACTTGAAACACTGTCTTGGTATTGTGATTTAAATGTTGTTTAACTTCAGTGAGGCTTCACAACATATAAACTTGGGCGGATCTGGCCCTCACGTAGAGCTGTGGGTTTTGTATTTGGATGACTTCAGTTAATGCTAAGGGGAAGTGAATTCATGGGTGAAAAATTCAACAATTGATCTTTGGCTTTGTTGTGTAATCGCACAGTATTTTATATAGCACTTTTGCTGCAACTTTTCTCCCCACAAAGAAAATGGATTCTTCCCTGTCCGGAGCATTTTCTGTTTAAAATCAGATATGTGAAGCAAGGACAGTAAAACTGGAAGGGCTGGAGTTTGAAAAGATAAGTGAATCTATCTACATTTAATCTAATTCACTTTTAAATCTAATAGAATCTCATTCAGCCTATCATAGGTGACGGTAAACTTTTAGAGGTATAATGTAATTTGCTGTATGATAGTTGTAATTTTTTTGTTTTAGGAAATTAAATAATCATTGCATTATATCTCACAGAACCGTAGAAGACAAGGAGATGAGTGACAATCCCTTTGGATTTGTTAAGAATTGTGTAAAATTAATTTAGTTTTCTTTAAAAAAATAACACTGGGATCAACAGATTTTGTGGGCAGAAGGGAAACAGTGCATGTCGGAAGCTTGATATCAGTAAGTGCTTTTGTGCCATCTCAGTGGCCTTCTGATAGCAAACTTGAAAGCAGGAGCTATACAATACATGTAAAACTCATTTTAAAACCATAATGCATCATTATCAGTGAGTGGTTCGTTGTCTGAATGAAAAGATACATTGAATTTGCTTCCATGGGACACTGCCTTGGGTTAATGGTAGCTACCAGCATTTTCATTAATGATCTGGGTGATGGAATATTGAGTGTGCTCGTTAAACATATAGGTGATACCTAGCTGGGAGGGGCTGCTAATCCAGTTTCAGATTCTTTTAAACTGTAATATGGCCTTAGGTTTCAAAATTAAGTTGACAAGTTGGAGAAAGTGTCTGAAAAAAAAGAAAATTGGCAGTTAGAAGATACAGTAACAAAGTTTTGGACATACGCAGAAATCAGTTATGTAAATGGAGATCAAATGGTAGGCAGTACTTCTGCACAGTAAAATGTTGATGTTACTGATGTTACTGTAGATATGAAGCTACATATGAAGCAAGACAATCATGCCCNNCAAAAAAAAAAGTAAGAAGGAATAACTTTTCCAGATAAATAAAAAGAGGTCTTTTTGGTTAATGTCATTATTTTGATCCATGGTGACTTTTTTCACCCTTCATATGTTGGTGATCCATACAGCTCCCTTCTCTACATCCTTCCTGTTCACCTCTAGTCATCTGAGAAACCAGTGAGTCTATCCTTTTGTCGAGAGGACTTCTTAGGCCTGATGATGGGACATATCCTTAGGTGTCGTAAAATGTGTTGGATTGGGAAGGTGGCATTGGCCTGTCCTTGTTTTGTTGGGGAGACCCCCGTAGCTGCCGTCCTTGTGGTGTATCTGTGATATCTTGCAGTTGGGACAGATAGTCACTGGTCAAAAGACACTTTTGTGGCCTTTCAGGCCACTTTGTGAGCATGATTTTAATTCACTGAAGCACTGATACTACACATGACCTCCTCCCATGTCAGATGAAAGTCAGTCACAATGGGTTTTCAGTGAATAAAGTATGTTTTCGAGGCTTTCCCTCAATATAAAAGCTCTGGAGAAACTTTTCTGCAGCTATTCAGTGACAGAAAATGTACATTTTTAATGTAGGATCTCTTGGTTTTGATTAAATTACGTTAAAACAAGGGCTGAGTCAGTTGCATGCATTTTAATAGGTATAAATAGATGAAAGGAGTAAGTTTGTTCAGCGTGCAATTTTCAGTCACTTCTTAGGTTTTTATTACTTCAAATGAAAGAGGCTGTACAAGCATAAAAAATTTAAACCATTTAAAAAACTTAAACCAATTAAAGCAAAGTAGCATTCCTGGTGAGAAGAAAGAACAACTTTTTGCTGAATTACCTTCAGTTTAGATTCAGACATTTTTTTGTGTGTGTCAGTATTTTTAAACCAATGATCTTCAAAACCTTTTCATGTTTGTTTGAACAACAGAAAGTTTCCAGGGTATCTATGTTTTCCTTCTCAGTGACTAAGTTTTGCTTCCAGGTAAGTGATGAGATTCCTGGTCTTTGAGTATTTTGGTTTACATAAAGACTTTACTTCCCTCTAATCACAACTATTTAACTCATGTCTGGGGATATTTGAAAATAATTGAGGTTTTTAAGGTGTTTTGAATGGATGGAGAACAGAGAATTGAGAGGAAAGGAAGGACTTCCCAGCTGAGGACTCCAGACTCCTTCCTGTTGCATCCGCCTCCCTCCAGCCTGCCTGAGTCTACCCCAAAGCCTCTCATTGTGGTTGCCTGTGGCTTCTGGTGGCAGAAAAGAGAATGCAAAAACCAGCTATTTTGGGTAGGACAGTAGTACCTCTTGCAGTACTTAGTCTCCAGCAGTAGCCAATGCCTGGGGAAGCTTTAAGAACGGGGCAATAATGGAGCGGTGCTTTTGTTCAGCTTCCAGCCGGTTGTGGCTGGAGGGGCTTCCAGAACAAGAGGCAGTGTCGTCGTGGTTAATAGCCCTTCACTGATCTCCCCTGCCCCAGTAAAACACTGCTTGAAGTTCTGTCAACTGTTTCAGCAACTGCAAAAATTTACGACAGAGTATCACAGCCTGTGTGATAAATGAAGTTATTTTTTCTTAGCTTCTCATGCCAGTTTTATTTAATGCCCAGTTATTCCCGCATTAGAAGCACCAATGAACCATTTTACCCACTTGATGCTTTCCATGACTGAAGACTCAGATGAACTCCTGTTTGTCACAAAAAACTGAAGTTGCCAGGGGTCAGGAGCAGGGGGTACTGGTCACACTGTTCAGTCCCTTCTTTTTGAGGCTGAACAGTGCTGGATTGGATATTTTTTCCACTGTTCTCTGAACACTTGGAAGTTTAATCATACCCTTTTACAGGAGAGAGGATGAATAAAGGGGACACTTTTTAAGGCCATTTTGTACAGCAGCATAAAATATTTCCAGTTTAGTTCTCATTTTCTTACGTAAAGCCAAATACTCAATTTCCTTTTTGACTGCAGCAGGGTCTGAAGCAGGTGTTTTCTTTAAAATCATTTCTTGTAAACCCACAATCTTCTTCCTGAGCAATACAAAGTAGTTTAATGTGCATGTAAAGTTTGGGTATTTTTCCCTCACTGGGCAGCACTTCACACTTACCTGCATTAAATTTCATTTGTCACTTTATATCCCATTCACACTACTCTATGAGGTGCTTATGCAGCTCTTTCTAACTAACTTTATTTTTACTAACATAAATAGTTGTAACCCTCTTACTAATCTGGGGCGGGGGGTGGGGAGACTGTTTGTATACAGATTGCAGCATTAGATTCCTGTGAGACTTGACGTAATGATTTCCCTTTATTGAGAAAATTAACCACTTTATTCCTCATTTTATTTCCTGTCTTCCACATTCATCGCTGTTATGATTATCCGTCTTATCCCATGACAACCTAGCATGGTGTTCTGTGTGGGGTGGGGTTTTTTATGATCTCCTTGGAAGGGACCTTCTGAAAACCTCTGGAAATTCAAGTAAACTGTTTTGGAGTGATACAGATCTGTAGTTTGGCTCCTTTCAGCCTCGCACCAAACCATCTGATTCCAGTTACATAGTCTGTCTTAGTTTTCCCACTGAAAAGGAAGCCAGGAGGGCATCTAAGGACTGCCCCTACTTCCCTGTAGAAGGTGGAGTGGCTTTCAGTACACCATCTGGACTGGATGGTGCTAGTCTTACAAGGTAAGCAGTACCCTGGGCTAGGGGAAGAGGAAACCAAAATTGGAGGTAAATCCAGTGAGTGGGAAATGAGATAGGAGAAAAGTTAAAAGGACATAAATGGGATGCTGGCAATCATCACTGGTGTTCTTTAAAAGTAATCTTTTTCTTGGCACCTGGGCCATTCTTATCCGCAGTTTGAGCAATGTTATATGTTATGGGATTGTTTGGGGAAGCTGGAGAAGCAGTTTCTTTGGAGTAGTTCTGTTGATTCCACTGAAAGTTTGATCATGCTGCACATCGGAGGTTGTTGGATAAGTGAAACCACTTTGTTTAACCACTGGCTGCCATTTTAGGCTAGCCTGTCCAGGAGTCCATCTTCTAAAGCATCCTGCTCTGCGCTAGCTGGAGTATGTCTGTATCTCACATACTTGCAAGGGTGCAAATACATATCTACAACTTCTAATTTGCTATTAGCTTTTAAAAATAATTTAGTGTACTAGTTATTAGAAACGGTCAGTAAGAGATTGGATACCAGCTATTGTGGTGGGCTCCGTGTTTGGGATTATTTTGAAGGTAACTGTTAAATTAACACTTGGATCAAGTAGAAGGACTCCAGTATATGGCACAATAGAAGCTGTAAGATCAGTAATATCGTATCAGTCATATAAATCAATGATGATCACAATTATCATGATGTAGTAAATAAAAATAAATAGTATTTTTAACAGATACCCAGTCTGAAGTAATTTTGCTCAGAAAAAAATGACTACGATTAAAGCAGTGAAATCTTTGCAGTCATAAAGCTCAGATCATCACCTTTGTATTTTCTGTCTGATTAGTTCTGGGATTATTTCTGGTTCTGTTATGTATGTTTTCATTTCATTATAGACATAACCTTATCAAATATTAATAGTAAGGGGTATAGGATAAACCTTTGCATCTGGTTCCTTGCTCTTCCTTGCTGCCTTATCAGCAAAGGGAGTGTTCTGGAAATCATGGTCAACTGCTGCTGCAGAGCCAGCAGATGGAGAAAAAGAACGCTACTCTCTTTCTATGTGAATATGAAACAAGAAGTCGCTATTGTTTGATGAGGAAGGGGGGGTAAAATGCAATTAGCCAATCAGTACCATGAGTAGAAAATCAGGTTTCAGAAGGTAAATTTTGGAAAGACACCCCACCCCACCCCAATCAGTTATTTTCCCCCTTAAAATATTAAATGTACTCAAAACTTTCTGGCTGGGCAAATTGACAGTCAATGCACGTAACATGCAAACTAGCAGCGTGGCTGGCTTCTACCTGAATAGTTTTTTTTAGCTTTTTGCATCCTGCAGCTGATAGAAGGATGTGGTCTCAGAAGTACTGCTGGTAAGAACGCTTTTGTTTTAACTGGGCTTGAAATTGGCACCTGTCAGGTCTACATTGGCAAATGATTATAGTTATGTGAACAGTGGTGCAGCCTCTCTCTGAAGGCAAACACCTGGACCAGCTGGCAATATAGGAGAAATACCATTTTATCAATCAATCATTTCCCTATTGGAGTATCTCTTATTCTGGTACTCCTTTCTTGAAAGTAGAACTTATAGTCATTTCACAGAAGGTTGCTTTACAAAGTTGGCTACAGCCAACTTTAATCACAGCAGAAGGCATTAATTATATAGTGAACTATGTGACATGTACTGACAAAAGTATAAAATCTTTCCCCAGTATTCGTACCAATAAATCAGGTAACTGCTAGGATAATAAAAAAATACATTTTTACAGTCAAAATTTTGATTCATGAGAAAAACACCTTTTAATTTGGGTAATAATGAGGCTGTTAAAATCCCTGGTTGGAAACAAACAGTCTACATACTTATTCAGGATTCTCACTTATGACAAGAACATTTTTTTATTTAACAGAGCTCACCTGTGCTCACTCTTGTTACCAAGCCTAAAACTTCCCACACACAGTTTTAGTAAGTATTTTATGGGCTGTTCATAGCAGTGAGCCTTATGTTGTACAGTCAGTGTATTGAGGCTCAACCTCTCATAGTTTATAAACCTATTCCCTTAAGTCTTTAGTCACTTTGAATATTAGTTAACTACGATGGGATAATGATCCCAACTGCACTTTGAAGATTAAAAGCAAGGTTTTGCCTGTGTCGTTCTGTAGATTAAGGTGAGTGGAGTTCTATTTGGGTTAGGACCCATCTCCTGTACCCATTGCCACGTACGCGTGCACATTCCAGCAATGCCATGAGAGGCATGGCTAACATCTGTCTCATGCAATCCACTCTTTGTTTCTCTTTCCTTTTCCCAGGGGTAAAGTTTCATACGCAATTTTGTTTTTACAGATTTTAATTTGAATCTCATTTGTTAAGTTTGCTTCCTAGAAGGAGCCCCAACTGAAGGAATGCAGCTTGTACTTGAAACACAGAGGTGTGCCGCGGGGTGGTTCTCACGCAGGCAGGCACCCTTTTCAGAGCCTGTGTCTTGAAGACTTATGCTTTCATTTGTAAATAACTCCACATGTTTCGGCTTCAAAAATACCTTTAAATAATAGAAATCTGCCCACTAGAAGATCTTTTCTATATCCAAGCCCTGTGTCTTGAAATACCTCTAAGTCCAAGGGATGAAGATGTTGTAATACAGTGCTGTAAGTCAGTGTGCTGATCAGAGGAGGGGTTTGATGTGTTCCTGGTAACCTGTTTTGCCAAGGAACTTCTAGCTGTTGTTTCCTCAAGAGTGGCTTGATGCCTGGAGAAGTGGTGAAGCTGTTGTCCAAGTGCCTGTTACTCACCTCTTCCCTATTGCCCTGGCAGCTGGGAAACTGAATATTTGGGTGGTTTGATGCAGTCCTAGAAATTAGCAGGAAAATGCTGTTCACAGGAGGTGGTGGAATTCAAGTGCTTTCTTGAATTCCCACCACTCAGAGGAGGTCTAACCATTTTGTCATCTAAGCACTGGTACCCTTGAGAAACAGTAAGAAAGCAGAATGTCTGAAAATGACTTCAGAAAAAGGCAGTAACCCTGCTTGCCGAGTTTAAGATGTATTTATTTCTGAGGTCAAGACAAGTATCGTGACATGACGTGACTTTTTTTTTAATATCTGGTTGTGGATATCACTAAGTATTATTTTAAATTTTCTGTGAGACCTTAGTGCAGGTGGGACTTTTGTATCTGTAGTCAAGTTTTTCTTCACTGAAACCAGTATCTACTCTTCCAGTCAGGAAATGTCCCACTGGTACACAACCAGGAGACACGTGGGTCAGATTTGCAAAACTTGGATTGAAATCCCTTTAGGCTTGTTCAGTATTTCCTTATGCATGCAATGATTGAACTGGAGGAAGCTTAACGAGTTGTTTAGTTGGTGGTGGAAGGATGAGCTCATGGTACCAAAGGAAAATTTTGGATACCTGTGATGAGAACAGGTCTTTGCAGTGCATTGGGCTAGACCCTGCAGTGTCTGTAAGCAAAAGTGATGAGGCAGTGCTGAGTAATGCTGAGATGCTGAGTAATTCTTTAAACTGTGTTTTAGTAACTCATACAAAAAAAGTGTCCTTTTCCAGTCTTTTGGTTTCAGAATTAGCTTTCTATAAACAGTGATCACATTTGCATTCTTTTTTTATTTTAGAAAATGAGGCTGTTCTAAGGTGCCATGAGGAGCTCACTGGGATGAGAAGCATGGTGACCAGAGTATTGTCACCGCTGATAAACCACTTCCTTTACTGATCTGCAGACAGAATATGTCTGCCCTACAGTCAGTTTAGTAATTTGAGCCTTTGTAGACACACCATACCTAGTTGAATCGCTGAGCTTGGTTTTTTGAATGAATGCCTAATTCAAAGGCATTATTCAGGTTTTCCTTCTCTGTTGGGTCTGTTGTTTGTCAGGTTATTCACTGTGAGTTAATACTATACCTGCATTACATCTCAGTTAAAATATTTTTAAAAGTTTGCTTTCTCTCTGCTTTCTAACTTGTATCTAAAAAAAATCACACTTTCAAATTGTGAAGATAGGTTAGATTTTCTGCCACATATTTATGCTTTAGTGACTAATATCGTATGATTAAAGCAGCTTTCTTTCTCTTTTGCTTATATTATTGATACACTTTTCAAATTAATTTTCTTTATTTTCACAGAAAAAAAGCTTAATACTTTCATTAATTACATAAAAGAATTAACATTGTCAAATACCTGCATTTAATTGGATTTGGAAATACCCTTACATACATCTTTCATGTTTCTTGTCCCACACACAAGGTGGGTGCACGTTTTCTGCCTGCAGTTTGACTAGAGGACATTGAGTTTCATCTCGATCTGGGCTCGAGCAGTTTTGAGCATGTGAAAAACTGAGCTTACAGGCAGCTCCTTCTCACAAGGAGTAGCGATGTGCGTGCGTGAGCGTTGTGCAGCGTGTATCCAGAGTGACAGTAAAAAAAAAAAACAACGGAAAGAAAAAAAAAAGACTGGCTGCAGCCTGCTAAGCATAAGCAGCTGCTGCTTGCTGTCTTGTGCTGTGAGAGCACCTTTCTGACAGGTTCTCAGGCTCGGCTCCGAGGTCAGTGCAGGATTAGGATGGGAACCCACTTTGCCTCTCCTGACAGCTGCAGTGTTTAGTCACCGTGTGGTGACTTCAGCCCTGTGGCTTCTAAAGAATGTTTAATTAGTTTGCTCGCTATCAAAAATTATCTCAAGCAGAGACACAAACATATGTTGGAACTGGAGAAGACGTAGTAGGGGGGCTGGTGAAGGGTGGCATCTAAAATATTGTGAATAATTTTTTATATAGGCTGATATACTTTGATTCTGTTCTTTTGATTGTGTGTTTTAGTAATTTATTTATAAAATTTCAGTTTATTTGAAATTAAAGTCTACAGCAAGCTGATGCTATTTTCACAGACGTAGGTTTAATTTTGATTATTTGAACTGTAATCTAAGCGTTGTATCAGGTATTACCATATTCTGCATGGTCTGTGTTTTGCCATATGGAAGTAAAATTTAAAGTTTTCGTAGGCAGTAATCCCAAACTGAAGAGATGCTTTTGTTCTACATAATTATTTTTGAGATGTCCCCTGAAATCAGCATTTCTTTTCTAATGAAAAAGTATGCTGAAGCAAACAAGTACACTGCTGTTCTGTCCTGCGGAGTAAGAGGTTGGTGGGAACTTGAGGAGCCTTGGGAAGACACAAGTGCCGTTGTGCGAGGAGAGCCAGCCCGCCTCGCCAGCGCACTGTGAGCACAAGCCAAGTCGAGCGAGTTTGTTACAGATAAAAGCGTTGGATCCCTCCTGGTTTCCCCTGGGACCAGCTGTGTCTCTCTGTGACTCCTTTGCACCCTGAAATATGTCTTGAGAACCCAATTATTTTCCAAATAGCTTTTAAAACTGTACGAAATGTATTGGCATCCCCTCCTTTGTAAGCTTTCTGTAAGAAAACAAACTGCATTTGAAGGGTAAAAACCTTTTCACTTGCTTAAATGTTTAGCTGCATGGCTTGCACTGGGAGTGGAAAGGCGAGAGGTGAACGATGGCAGCGCTTGCAGGGCTTCACAGCTGTGTACGAGATGCTTCCACTTGGCCAAACCCCCCGAGAGTAGTACTCCTGTCCAAGGGCATTTTCCCACCAGGAGAGGAGGGAGGAGGCTAAGAAGAGCTTGGTAACCTACAGGGTGAGTTGCTGAATATTTAGGTCACGTTAGACCAGCAGAGATTGTGGTACAGAAATATATGGATACACATTCATAGGAACCCTGAAGACATATGGCCAGCTATCTTGACTGCAGAACAAAGTGGGGATTTTTTCTATACTTGTGTCTTTTACTTTTTTTCTACCTTTCTTTTTTTGACTGGTCTTAGGGGTGGGTTTTTTCTACAATTTTAATTGTAGCCTCCTCGTGGTATGGATAATCCTTACAAGGAACCTCAGTCCATATTTGTTTTGTTTAAAATTGTTCTGAATTATCATGATCTGTACTTTTAAAAATATGTCCTGAGTAACCTCATGGCCTGGTTTTCATCTTCACTTGTCCTTCCCTCCTGCTGTTTTAAGCTCAATTAATTTTTCATTAAAAATAAAATTTGTAGGCTTTTCAGGGTAGGAATTCTATCATCTTACCTGTTTTGTGTATTACTGTAATAAAATGCCTGTTCCTATTTGTTATCTTAGGCTCATATGAAGGGTTGATGAAATTATAGGAGAAACAGCCTGTTACATGTACATATCCTATTTTGTATGAGTAACTGTCAATAAGATGTATCTCTGTACAAGTTGTCATATAAAATTACTAATTTCTGTCACTGACTTTGGAATTCTCAAGAGGAATGTTGTAAATATTAATGAAACATGGTTTTTAGCATCACACTGCTATAGTGAACTATTATTCCCATTTTATGAAAGAAAAAAATTACAGCATGGAAACTGTAAGGTACCCATGGATGCAGACTTTTTTGGCAGGAGTAGGAAGTAACTGAATTTATTATTTTCTGTGTTTTAACCAGGAGGCATTATTCTTCCTGGCTGAAATTTGTTGATTCACATCATAATTGAAAAGGACTCTTCTGATAAATGGCATAAATGTTGCTATGGCTTCCCAGCATCTGCTTTCTGGCAGTCGGACTGTGGAACAGCTTGGAGCTAGTGAAGCATCTACCTCTGCTTGTGCCAGTTTGCAGAACTGTGCTGTAGTGGAGGGTGTCAGCAGGATTCTCCTCCTCTGCTTTGCAACAAGAAGAATAACTCAACATTGCCTTCTTCCTTAGTGTTTAGATTCTTATTTTGCTTACTTGAGATTTGTAAGAATAAATTAGGAGAGTTAGTAGTTTAACATGTGTAACATACTACATAAAAGTATGTAGTTATATCATCATCCCTTGGCCAGTTGCTGGAGTTAAACATTGACTGATGTTTTGCTTATTATAATAAGTATTTCTGAATGCTAAGATAAAAATGCGGCATATGGTCCTGTAAACAGATGTTTTCTTATGTTTTGGATAAAGAGATATAGAGAATTGCATGTTTTAAAAAAACTATAGATGTTGCTATAATCCCAGTATTTATTGTCCATTGTCCATTGCAATTGTTTAGTGGGCTTTTTCTATTTAAGACTTGTTTGTAGAGAAAGGTTCCTGTTAAAACCTTAATTGGTTTCATTTCAGAAAAGTAAAAGCTAAATAAGAGTATTGAACTCCTCTGAGATATGTAGAAACACACAGTACCTAGGGAAAGAAAATGGAGAAAGTCAGATTGTTCTTCCAACCTGTGTACAGATTGGAGTTGCCACTTGTAGAGTATAATGAAAACAGCCTGTATGAAGTGGCATAGTAATTATGCTATGAATAGAGGAGTAGCAGCTTAAGACTGTTATCTTCTCCACAGAATGCATATTGCTTTTCTATACCATTGTTGGGGATTTGGCCCATCTCTGCAGTGCATTTGGGAGTACTTCTTATGTGAGGTTTTACTGTCTAGGACTGCATATTCTGCTGACAGTCGTTTCAGAGATGGACAGAAGACTTTTGTTCTTATTTCTTCCCTATCCTGTACATCCTCCTGTTCCACATCAGCCACACTTCCTGTTGTGTCTCTGGTACTGTAGATATGATAGTCCACTACCTGTCTGATAGCAATCAAATGGAGAGTCTTCAGGAAAGCAGGAGAGTACCCAACAGCAGGATATCCTAGCCATTATTTCTCTAAACCTAACTAAACTAAAGAAAACCCTAAAATGTGCTAAAAATCTCCAGATCCTTCACTGGTGTTTTGGATGAATGATCGAAGTCATCCTTTTCATAGCACTGGTGTGTGTTGGCTTTCACGTTAGGAATCTGGTCTTCAGCTAGGAGAATCATAGAACCTCAGAATGGTTTGGGATGGAAGACACCTTCAGAGATCATCTAGTCCAACCCCCCCCCGCCATGGGCAGGGACATCATTTACTAGATCAGGATGGTNTCTGGGCAACCTGTTCCAGTGTCTCACCACCCTCGTCATAAAAAATCTCTTCCTTATGTTCAATCTAAATCTGTCCTCTTTCAGTTAAAAACTCTTGCCCCTTGCCCTGTCACTACAGGCCTTGGTAAAACTCTGTCCCCACCTTTTAGTAAGCCCCCTTGGTAAAAGTCTGTCCCCATCTTTCTAATAAGCCGCCATTATATATTATATATTATATATTATATATTATAATATATTTCTAAGCCTATAGAAAGGCTGCTATAAGGTGTCCCCAGAGCCTTCTCTTCCCCAGACTGAACAACCCCAACTCTCTCAGCCTTTATTCATAGGAGAGGCGTTCCAGCCCTCTGATCATTTTCATGGCCCTCGCCTGGATCTGGTCTGACAGGTCCATGTCTTTCCTGTGCTGGGGACCCCAGAGCTGGACACAGTACTCCAGGTGGGGTCTCACCAGGGCAGAGTAGAGGGGCAGAATCACCCCTCTCAACCTGCTGGCCACTGTTGATCTAGTCTTTTAGCTTGTGTAGCTTGCCATTCCTCTTCTGCTCTAAATCTTTGGCTTTGGAGGTATTTTGAAAGTTTTTCCTTGATTTCCTCAGCTATTTCACTGTACATTAGCATTCAGCACAACAGATGTATCCCAGAAAGAGGGAAATGCCATTACCATTTTGGGAAGAAATTGCAAAAATCTCTTCATTTACGCCTTGGAGAGGCGGCAAGGAAGTTCTTGACTAATAGAGCAGTGGAAGATAACATTGTTGGTAGTGAATTAATTTTACCTTTGTATGTAGGGTATTGATAAAAATACAGAATGTCACACATTGGCATATTCCCTTTCATTAGAAGTGTTGTGCGAATGACAGGGAATTGAGTTGGAAGCACTAATTATCAACCAGTGTTTTATGTATAATTGTGCCTATAATGAGAAGTGTGAGTGGTTTGTTTACTGTGTGCTTCAGTTCTGAAACACAAAAAACACAGCCAGCACTATAACAAAGAGCTGTCCTCGTAAGTTCACTCACTTTGATACCAATGTTAAAATTTATTTGGTATTAAACCAGTGCATTGCAGGCATACATAATGGTACCAGTCAGTTAACTGTATATATTGTATAAAATGTACATTTATATCCTCAGTTTGGGGGGAAGACAAAAGATGGATGGATGATATTGAAACCAAAAAAGCCCACCTGAGCTTCTTTGGTTATGCCATGTGCTGGTTATGCTGTGTGCTAGTTCTGCCTGGTCTCTATTCCTCAGGAGATTTTCACGGGGAGGGTTTTTCAGGGGAATTAATTGCACCATATTTGGACAGTGGTTACTTGTTAGCGAGCAGATAACCATGCTCACATCTTGTATACAGCTGTTAACGTTTATGTTAGTGGCAGTTTATCTGCAGTAACAGTATTCTTGAGCAGGAGTTAGGCAAGGGAATATTAATGTTTCCTATGAAATATGGCATCTTTCAGCAATAGCCCATCTCTGAGGTATTACACTGTGGTGTCAGCACTGGGGAGAAACCCCATCGCCTTGTGGGACTTGACCTGAAGCGAATCCTGTCAGCAGATGAACAAGAGGAACCAAAGTAGCTTACATGATGGGTCATCGAGCAGCCATAGGTGGCTGTAGCAGCAGCCTACAGAGCTCACTCACTCATGGTGACTTTACAGTAAAATTGAGGAAGAACGTTCTACAGATGACCAAGGCTGGGACACAAAGTATCTGCAAAGTAGCTTTGATAATTTTCTTAGTATACCACTTTCAGTATTTGATCTTTAAACTTTACCAAAAGCCTAGCGAAATTGAGGAGGGGTAGTTAGTAATACTGTGAGATTTTGTTTTCTTTATATTTTTCCTCTGCTTGTCTTCTTTAATAGTGTGTTTGAATAAAAACATAGGACTTCTTTATCTAAAAAACTTTTTGATCAATTTGTTTCTTAATAGTGCTGTGTAGAATAACCCAAGAGGATATAGAGTATTTCTGATCGTTTGAAGGTAGATGGTTTCCATTGTGTATCAGGTATTTCTTATGGGAACTACTGAAAGGCAAAGTTTCTATTAGGTCTGTATACAAGTACTGGCTATTACTGTATTCTGCCAGCAGCTGTAGTAGCTGTTAAATTGCATTTATACCATTTCATAGCCAGTAACTGTGTATGACTAGTTGAGAGCAGACGTGGCAATTTCCACATGGTTGAGGTTGGGTTTTTTTTCTTTCCATGCACATTTGTTCAGAAAGTAAGCCAGAATGACAGGAAGGTGGGGCACCTCAGCTTAAACTACATAAAATCTGGGATGTTCTGGAGAACAGGGGAGACATGGTGTCGGTACTGCAGAGTATCCCGTGGGCCTGAATCAGGGGTACCTGACTGCATGGAAACCCACCAGTCATGCCAGCCCTGTGCTGGTTCCCACAGAGGCACTGGAGATTGTCTGTGCCTGAATCAGAGCTTTCTAACCCAGGAGCATCCCCTTGGTCTCACTCTGGAGATGAGACCCGAAGTTAAGAGGTGGCACAAGAGGAAGAACCTGTGCTGTGCAGAGCTCCTCATGCCATCTTCTTCCCTTGGATTTCCCTCCATTTCTGATTCTTGTCCTGTGTTTGGTCCCTGCCTTGTGCCTCGTACTGAAGTCCTCTCCAGTGTAGATCCTGTGTTTCTGAGACACCTCCATCCCTTTTCCAGTTCTGTGCTCTTTTTCCTGCTTCTTCCCTGCTTCTAACTCAAAGAGTGTGGTCAGTTCTGCTAGCCTTATAGTTGCCCTTTCAACAAGGAAGGGGATCTGAAAGCTCCTTGTGCTAGTAATTACATGCAATTTCTGTACCAGTTTGAGAATATAGCTTGTTCAGTGTTTGTTGTCATCTGCAGAATATTGGTGGAGATTGCTTTTTCCAAAAGTGGTATAAGCTGCATACAGTATTTATGTATGTTATGCAGTGAAGTATAGACTGCTACATGTACCTACTAAGTCACAGCAGGGAAACCAGGGCATGTTTCTCTAGTATGTATGTGCTGTGTATATGTGCACTCCTTTCTCATGCACAAACGTGCTTGAAAAGCAACCAAAGAGGAAACATCCTTATAGCCGTTTACAAAATCTAGCTAGCACTCAAAAGTTGAAGAGTGCTTAAGTTGCCTATCCGTGCTTAATTTTCATCTTAAATTTTTCTAAGCCTTTAATATTGTTTAATGTATAGAACGAATGGTATTTGTGTAATGAACAGCTATGCCATGCTTTGAATAGCTCACAAAGAAGATGGAATTCCCTATTTCTTCTTGGCATTGGTATGATATCATTATATTAATATGCTTCACAGTCACAAATGAATTTAATTTTTCAGGATCCTATGAGCAGAGAGGCATATTTATCCCAGTTCACAAATGGGCAGCTCAGGGTCAGAGATTAAGGATGCAAGTGTCTGTTATAAATTCTGGGAATTGTGATTACACAGCTTGAGCCATTCCATCTTCCACTTCTCCTATGACTTTGATACCTAGCACTCTTCCTGCAGCTGTATGAACCAAGCAGCTGCCTTTGCAATCAGTGCCAGTATTAGATACTGGCCGGTGCCTCCAGCACTTTTCCTTCAGCTGCATAGGCAGGCAGGCAGCTGCTTTTATGTATTAATATGTGGAGTTGGCATTGGTTATTAAGGCAGCTGCTCAACTGTCCTTACAGCTGGAGGAAGGGTGTTTCCTACTAGGAACAGCTCATAAGAGTGGAGAGACTTCAAAACAAGGAGGGTACGGCCTGCTTTTTCATCTCTAAGCTATAGTGCTTAGGGCTGCGAAACTGATTTCATTAGGAAGTGTAAACAATTAATGGAAGTAATTGAGTACATTGAAGTTACCTACCGTTTTTTTCTTCTGCGTTTTATGGGTTTAGACTGGTGACAAAATCACCGTGTGACTTGATTTTTTTTTTTTCTAAGCAGAAATTTTTTTATTGCTTAATGCTAACCAATTGAGTTGAAGTTTTGTACTGAATATAGAATATTGTAACACTATCTTTTAATTGTACAATTAGCATTAGGATCTGTTCACACAAGTGTTAACGTTTTTTGCGGTTTTCATACAGAGGTAAAATGGAAAGTAGTGTGTGACAATCCTTGCTTGTAGCACTTGGCCGTTTTTTCAGAGTACTTCTGTGGGGTTTAAAGACTCAAATGAGTTTGAACCTTGAGCTTTTACTTCTACCCTTATTTAGAGAGAAAGAATGAGAGCTTGCATTACAGTTTGTGCAGCCTTTGACAGATGAAAGCTCTGCTTTGCTGTATTTCATCTGGTCATCAACAGCCAGCGGCAGCTTGGTTTTGGAAGGCCTCGTCCATATGAAACTTCCTCCTGTCAAATTCTCAAGTAACATAAGGCTTAGCAGAAAAGAAGAATGGGGATTAGTGAAAAGCCTGAAAGTGCTGTGTGTGACATAAAGCCATGCCATCATCAGTAAATGACATAAAGCCCACCACTAAGCTACTTCAGACTTTGTGGACGGTGTTGAATGAAGTAGCAAAATTCTGCAGAGAGCACCAAAGTGTTCCTTGAAAGAGGAAAGCAGCAGAGAGAGAGAGAGCAAGGCGATATTTAATATTCTGAGTGGCCAAAGCAGGCTTCAGTGGTGCAATACTGTGCACCTCTTGAGTCTCTAGCAAGCTTTCGTATAGGGCTTGGAATAAAGGAGGTGTTTGAGGAGTAAATAGGAAAGTGTGAGAGGATCTCTGTATTGACAGGAGTGTGTTCCTCCATGCGACTGGGAGTCCTACGCACCATAAGCTGCTCTTGGAGCGTAAACAAACACCTCTTGGAAGAACGTGGCATGCTCTCCTTTGATGTTGCTGAGAGGGTTTGCAGTACGTGTAAGAAGTAGTCTTCCTCTTTTTCACACCCACCTCCTCACACCACATAGTTAAAATTAGTTTCTGTTCTTTCCTATGATATTTGCAGTATGCAGAGTGAAAGTGTTTTCTTTTTTTGGGGGTGGGGGGGG
>VYZV01015309.1:142768-198753 GCA_013401275.1 Pandion haliaetus | reverse complement strand
GGCAGAGCTGTAATGAAACTCTTTTCTCCCTTCAAAAGCCTTCAGACCAAAAGTTAGGTTTGTCCTATACTATTTTTGGGTGACAATTCAAAGAAACATTAATATTGAGCATAATTTCTCCTTTGATATACAAATGGGGTTCTTTTGATGTGGGGCAGTTGTTCCCATAGCAAAGCAACTCTTCAGTGCAATTCATTATTAGCAAGCAATTGTTAAATGTATACATCTGTTTACACTACGTAGGCAAAACGGATTGTGGTGCTACCTAAGTGAGCTTGCCTCATACACTGTGTTTTGTATCTTGTTACTCGTCATGCTGAATTCTGTCAGATTTGAATGCTTGGAATGAAATTATCCATCGTCATTTTTCCTTGAGACTGCTGTTTGTTTATTTTACTTTCTGTAATGTTTCAAGCATTTCTGGAAGTACATTACTGTGGGTATTAATTTTTGTGGAGTGTTATCCTGCCCTGCTTCTGGGCAAAACCTTGAAATTTGACAGGGGTGGCCTTCATCAGGGAGGTGCCTCATGCTACTTGCTTAATAATCCACATAGACTGAGCTAAGATAGTAAGCGTTTGGACACGCATAGAGATTTCATAGGTGCTTCTGGTGAGGGTCTTCAAATGCATCAGCTTCTCTGAGCAATGGTCACCTCCAGACAACTCGCTGTTATTTTCAGTACCCTTTAGTGTCTACTTGTTTTTGGTCCAGACCAAAGGCAACTTGAGTGCTGACAGCAGAAACTCATGTCCTACAGCCCAGTGAGGGAGGATGGATAGTAGTCAGGAAGAAGCAGTGATTTCTAGACTTCTTTTTGTTTTATTTCTCCTGGACAGAAAAAGAATGATTTGCATTTCAGAGTCCCTTGATCACTATGCTGGTCATCAGCCTTATGATTAGAGAATCAAGTATCATTTTTTTGTGTTGGATAATAGACAGTTTACAGCAGGTGATTTCTGCTAGTGCCAACAGTAACAGCTAGTGTTAGTGCTGATCTTCTCAAGGGAAGAAGAGAAAACTGAAAACTGGACTGGGATTTAGAAAAGTTAGGCTCTTTTTTCTGCTTTGTGATATGCTTCCTATAGCAGTAAAACCAGTGATGTTGAATAAAACTTGAATGTATACCTAAGGCACTGAATTGCAAATGTTGGAGAAACTTCATTTTCATCTTCAGCTTTGAAAGCTTATTTTTGGCACCTTAACTTTCTTACAGCTTTCCTTCATGTCATAAATACCAGAATTAACAAAGTACTAAAAGAAGTCTCGTATTTCATAATTTCTTTTTTAATCATTTCAATATGAAAATAATAAGTCCATGTATTTGAAACCTGTTTCCAGTATAGCAGATGATTCAGTCATATCTTTCGGTCTTTGCTGGAGGAAGAACAAAAAAAGTTGGCTTGGTTTAGACAATTAACTTAGGTAAATAAGTTCAACTGTTAGGATGATGAAACTCTGAGAGGGCTTACCTAGGGGCTGTTTAAGAAAACCTTCATAGAAGTTTCTCAAAAACAAGTTAGATAAATATTATCGGGATAACCTCCTTTAGTGTAACAGGTAAGACTGGAAGTCTCCCCCCACCTTTAATTTTTCTGAATTTGGTCAAGCATTTAAAAAGTGGCTGGTCATTAAAGATGGCTTGCTTTTGACACACTTTTAAGGCAAGTACAGTAGAAAACTCAGCTTTCCAATACAATGGATGCTGGTAAACACTTAAAAATTCCCGAAATAAATATTTGTGTGCTGTGTGTAAAATACTGTCTCTTTTCCAAGATTTTATGTTCCCTTATAAGTGACCCACATGGTTGAGAAATACATACATGTATGCATATGTATACATATCACAAATACAGTCTCAATCTGCTCAACATCTTTTATAAATGACCATGAAGTAATTAGGAGTGAGATGGGAAGCATTTGGCTGAAATACTGATACAACTATTACCCAGAATTGATTCTACTACCTCAGTTTCATTTTGTGCATTTTCTTAGCTCTCATTCTTTTCCATTTGCTCGATACTTGTTGGAAGAAGCTGAGGTGGTTATATGACCTTACCCCTAAAACAATTTACTAGCAGGCTTTGCTAAACTGTAACTTGAGTAAATATATATTTTTTGGCTCACCAAGAGCTTGCACTATTTAACAAGAAATAACCTCGTGATGTGCCTTCTTAACTTCTGTCCCTCTAATTTCCTATTTTTCTCATGTGTGCTATGAAGAAAAGTGTTTTTTATTGAAGAATGTATGTACTACTTACAGCTTTGTACCTGGGTTGTTTTCTGTTCAAGCTAGAA
This sequence comes from Pandion haliaetus, assembly GCA_013401275.1. Lineage (NCBI taxonomy): Eukaryota > Metazoa > Chordata > Aves > Accipitriformes > Pandionidae > Pandion > Pandion haliaetus. The sequence goes on along the minus strand of VYZV01015309.1, from coordinate 196,455 downwards.
AACGTTAGGGAAAAAAAAAAGAAAAAGAAGAACATGTTAACATCCAGTGTCACCATCATATAGCAGTATTTGGTATGAGCCTACACACACATTATAGCTTAATTAAAATCTGTCGTTACTTTACTGCTTGCCTGTGCGCACATGCACAAACCAGTTGACTCCTGAAAGGGAAACTCTTTAACAAGGTATCTTGTTATCGACGAATGTATCAATTAGTCATTTCATGGAAGTTACTTAGATATCAAAATCTGGAAATAAGTGCTGAAAATGCTGAAGAGTTATTAACTTAGAGGTGTTTTTTTCCATCACTTACTATGACACACTCTAGCAGCTTGAGCTACAGCAGTCTCACTGCCGTGTGTTGGAGGATGGCATCTTTAAGGCTAATATACTGCTACACTGAAAAATCTAAATATTTTTAGTCTTTTGGGGGATGCAGTTTAGTTACCTGTGTTTGATACCAAACTGCTAACCTGCATGTTACTGCACAACCTCTGCAATTACTGCACAAAACAGTTTGCTGTGAAACATTTATTTTGGAACATCCAAGGCATGAACTAAGGATAAAACCCAGGTGTTTGAATATTAAATTCTTCAATTTTATTAGTCCTCACTTTTTTATCGTCTTTTTTGTACTTTATCCAAATTTCTGCAAAATACTAGTATTATAAGACATTTTTAGTCCAGTGTTACCTTTGCACTTGTTATGTTTGAACACAAAATGTAGGTTGTAGTCAGAGTGGTGCTTATACTGCAATATCAAATGACACAAGTGTTATGAATTTTCTTTTTCCATCACAAAGATGGATGAGCATGTATTTGACATGCAGGCTATGATGATGGTATTCCAGGAACATTCAGTAAATAATTCCCTGGTCTCTTCTCCAGTCCCTCCAGCAAAATTAATTTGGTTTCTAAAATAAGGCTGAAACATTGGAATGACGCCAGATAAAGCTGGAAGAAAACCACTGAAATAATTATTTGGAGCTAAATCTGTTTTCTATATTGTACACAACAAGAGTGTGAGGAATTAACTGTTCACGTAGCGAAGGGGAACCCTTGGGCTTCCCAGAGCCTCTTCACTACTGCCGTTGCAGCAGTGAGGTTACAGTAGCTGCTGTCTTACCATTATCACAGCTCTGCAGGGGTGAGCTTGCCTGCTGGTCCCTCACTGCTGTGCAGAAATGCTGCCGCTGCATATCTTGGCCACAAAAATTGCTCTTGGGGCAGAGAATCCAATGCACAGACAAATCCAAGTCCCGTGCCAGGGATTTCCAAATCCCATCTAGCAGTAATTGCAGTGCTAGCTGAACTGTGAAACTTCTGTGGTTTCTTTCTGATTTTTACTCCAGTTGGTGAAGCAAAACCATCATTCTTGCATTTATTTGCTGTTTTATTGGGTGTCAAGTGTGGCAGGTTGCTAAAATCCTATGTTAAACAAATGTGACTTTTATATATTAAATTTTATGTTTATATGTTTTATTTATATATTATAAACAACATGGCTTTTCATATATTAAAATGATTCCTATGCAAAAAGTGATATTTTAAGGTTTAGTTAATTACTTCTATTTTGTCATACCAGATTATTGGGATGATTTGATTTGATTGAATCTGTTCTGCCCGTGCATGAAAGGCTAAACAAATTGATCACGTATTGTAAAAGGAAAGTTAATTCAAGTATTTAAGCATTTCCATTTAAGACTTTTTAATTACAGTGTGGAACAAATAGTGACTTTTTAACTGACATTATCTTCTTTGTGTGTTAGTTGTGCGCATCCTTCAGTACTGGGGCTGAATAACTTCACCTTAACCAGCATGGTTTCTTCTAATGGTTCACTTAACTTCGTAAGTATGGTTAATGCTGGAAGGAGACAGCGTGAGATGTGGCTAAGACGGTGTCTGGAAGGGTGCAAGTCCAACATGCTTAAAGAACTTGGTAGATAGACAAGGTGCTGAAATACTGTCAACCTTGCCTGAGTTAAATTTAAGGTTTCAGTCCATAAGCATTGCGGTATGGTAGTGATAACAGTGCTGAACATACGTCTCTCCGTGGAAGGATGTACGCTGTGTGTCCTGGTTGCAGGGTAAATTTCTGCAGGTGGTAAACATCCGAGCAGGTACTGAAGATCAGTCCTGTAATAACATAAACCTGTACCTGCCTCCTGGTGCTCAGCTGTGCTCTGGGCTCTGTGGGTGTGTTATCACTCACGTAATCTGAGTTTATTCCCAAGGATGAGAGAAACTGAATTTGACCTGGGTGACTTGAATGCCTGGTTTTGCCTTGTATAGTCATTATTGTCATAACTAACACCATCGGCTTCAAAAGTGTTTTACAGCAGGCATAATCTTTTAAAGTGCATCAGTAAATTCTTTCAGAGTTGATAAAATATTTTGATGGAGTTGACCCATTAATAGGCAGAATTGTTTACGTGTAGTTTTTTCCTTTTCCCTGTGCGAGAAAACTTTCAGGATGATTCTTTCCCCCCCAAGAGTATTATGGATTGCTTGGACCGTCAATACTTTCCTTAAATCTTTTGTGGAGTACAATAAACCTCCCTGTCCTTTTTATGGAGAGAGTGGTAGAATTTCACCCTCCATTTAAAATGCAGATAATACATTGTTTGGAGAAGTTTGTTTAAAAGGTAGGTTTAGCTGGAGGGAGTTGTCACCTGGGCGCTCTCTGTGTGTGTGCATGTATTGGGAACTTGATACTGTGGGAAAGCTGCAAGGCACCTTCTAAGGTGGTGGAAAAGAAATACTGTACTACAATTAGTTTTACTCACAAATGAGAATAGGATTTTGTTATCGTGATTAATTGCATCTTCCCATACTCCACCAGAAGGTAAGCAATAGCAGGAGCTGAAATTCTTGAACAGTAGAAAGAAAAGACTAACAAGTGAAAGGTACGGAAGCAGTCTGGACATCTCTCTTACTTTGCTAACAAATATAACCACAAGCTCTGACTTCTGAGATAGATGGAAGTGATAAGCAGGTCCCTTTTCAATGACCAAGCCTATTTGGACATTGATTGGGACAAACCATTCTTTGTTTTATTAGTATTACTGAATCTTTAGTGCAAAGTTGGCATTTAAACCAAGGGCTGCCTTTACTACAAGACTAGTTTCTAACATTTTGCGTGCCCATTTTATTCCAGGCTTATAAACTGTGAATTTTCATTTGCTTTAATGAAGCCTGTCCAATATGATACACTGGCAAAGCCTGTGGTCTTTTACCCTATTCTCCATCTAAAAACTCGTGCCTCTAGATCTCAGTTAGCAGCTGATAGAGGGATGGAGGGGTCCCAGACTGTTTTTATGGCTTTGCCTTCTGCTGTGAGCAGAAGCAGGCAAGGTCCACGTTGGCATTATCCTCAGCCGCTTGCACTGGCCATCTCCCTTGTGCAGCTGCATTTAGAGCTGGGTCAGGGAGCTCACGCAGAATAACACTGCCCTTTTTTTTTTCTTGCTATTTTTCTTCAAATGGATCCGGTTCCTGATCAGGTTGGCAGCCAGAGAGCCTGCCTTGTCACAAGGCCAGCATCAGGAGTGGTCAGGTGCGGGTGAAGGAAGAGGGCTCGGACAGCCCTTTCAGCAGGTCAGGTTTGTGCTGGGTGAGTATGGCCAGGCAGTCCCAGCCTCACAGACTCCAACATCCCTGCCACATGCAGGGCAGAACAAAAATAAGAACTGCAAATGAGTGCAACCTTCTCCTTCAGCTCTGTTGAGGTAATTCACCACAGCAAAGCCGGTGCATGCACAGCCTCTGCCACAGCTCTCTACAGCACAGTTCCTAGGAGTTTGAGGGTGGTAAGTTAAGCAGTCAAGGTTTTCAAGGCAGCTTGGGAAAAGAAAAAGAGAGTAAAAGGTTAAAAATGTAAAAGAAAAGGGTGCATGACCTGCAGAAGTGTATGGAAGGGTGATGGGTGGGTGTGCTGGGCTTCTTTGCCAGTACTTCCAAAACCACTGTTTCGTCCACGTGTGCCACCACTCTAAGTCTGCAGTAATTCACTGGCAGGATGTATTTAGTTTACTATTCCGGAACAGCTTCAAAACCTATTAAAATACAAAACTCGTTCTTACTTGTCAGAAGCTGAAGGTGAACATACCAAACATCCAATTACAGTTTGCTGTAGAATGGTTTCCTGTGTTTGTAAAAAGGCATAGTGCATTTTATAAGTGTTTGAAATATTTGGATTCTTGAAATATCTTTTCAGTGCTTTTAAGAATACAATCATAAATGGTTTTTATGCACTATTTTGCAAATAAAAGAAAAATGGGGAGGGAGCTTTAAGTCTATTCCTGTGATTTTGCAGATAATTTGGGGGAAACCTTTCAGAGCCGCAGGGCAAATAAATTGTGATTGAACAATTGAAGACCCTTGCAGAATTACTGCACACAAAGGAGGTGTGGACTTTTATTTTCTTGAGTAGTGAGCAGTTTGGCAGTAGGGTTTGAAGATCAGGACTTGGAGGCACTACAAAGGAACCGCAGTGATGAATTAAGGAGATTGTGATCCCGGGTTTGAGTATTTTTTGCATATTATCAAGGGCTGGGTGTAGAATGTACAGTAGTGGTAGGTAACAGAGAGAAAATGAGACAGCATCTTAACAGCTTCCCTTTTTCTCTCCAGTAATACAGGATATAGGCCAAGGTGCTTGGTCGTCTAGGAGTTGGTGTGAACATTAGCTAGAAGAAAATGTTTTCACTGAATGCTTGTATCCTATCCAGCTTCTATCCAGCTAGAGAAACTTTTGGTGACTTTTTTGTAAATCAAATAAATGCTGATAAGGAGAAGGGGGGTAGCAAAGGGAGTTATACGGGGAGTTTCAGTTTAACTGCCCAAAGTTTGGAGGAAAATATGAAAAGTAGAGTAGAAATATAAGTGTTACATTCACAAAGAAGAGTTACTGCCTTGAAAAAAGTCCAGCAGATGACAGATGTTGCCTTCTTATTTTGCTCTATCTGTTCTTCATCATTTTGGTTGGGTGGGTTTTTTTAGCCCCAATTCAGCAGCCACTTGTGCAGGCATATTGCACAGCTGTATGTGTACTCCCACAGAAATAGTAAGCTTATCCCTCTCAATGACATGGACTAGAACTCTTAGAGAATACAAGCACTAACTAGTTTGCAAATGTTTCAGGATTTGCTGTCTCTGTACACATTTGTGCAAAACCTGGCACAATCATGCTCTGAAACTGCATTGAGGATTTGGTGATAACAATGAGGGAAGAAAGGAAAATTCTCTAAAAATCATATGCATTTCTTACATTTGACTGACTTCAACCATTTTAATCTTTTCATGAGCATTAACATCAACTAGTTTAACTGAAAACTGCAAAATGAGAATTAAAATAGATTGTCTATACGTGCACAGATATTGTATTAAGCAATTGTTTTTATTTTCTAGTAATTTTTATTCATGCATAGAACAGGTGAAACATTTTTCTTTCACACAGTACTAAGTTCAAGTACATGCTCTAATTTTATTCAGGTATTTAGTTGTGTTTTGTCTAAATGAGCCTTAGTTTGGACTTCATTCTTTGCAGTCACCTTTTTCAAGGTGATTGGGGTGGAGATATCCAGTTTATCTATTTGCCAGGATCTCATGGCTATCATGGGATGCGCTAGGAAGGACATCCAAGTAGTTCCATGCAGGAGATGTTGGCACACGCTCACCTTGAGCCCCTTCAGATGTGGGCTGGTTTCTTGCAATGCTGTGTTGTAGCCCTTCGTATCCTGAGTTCCAGCAGGACATACTGGCTTAAGTGCAACGCTGAGCTAAAGCTGACTCTTCCCATTCAGGGAGCATTAGACCTGGGTCAATAGGACCTTCTGGAAGTTGGAGCCCAGTGCACAAATGTGTAATTAGTCTTGATTTGGCAGGGTCAGGGCTAAACAAGAGATAAAAAATTTTCCTTGTCCTTAGCTGACTCTCTGAAAAGCCACTTTCACAGAGCTCCTGATATTGGGACTCTAGTGCAGCTGTATCAGATCTGGCACCATAGAGAAGCAGTTTAGATCTGCATAGTTTGGTAGTCAAGATCTGCCTAGTAAAGGTGCTTGGACTGCTTCCACACCCAGGGAGCCCTGCTAGACCTGATATCTGCACGCCTGAGTTCAGCCCTCTCTCCATTGAGCCTCCTGAAGTGGAAGTGTTCGATCGATGTCTCCAAATCCAGAGTAAAATGCTGTGGACACCCCTCCGAGATGACAGAGCTGTTCTGTTCCCTTTCCCTGTGGACAGGAGTTGTAGGAGTTCCTGTAACTCACTTTCCTTTCTGGAGAAGGCACACTAAGATAACACTACATACGATGAGCAGAAAATGTCACATTCTTTGTCTGACATGCAAGAGGTATGTCAAAACCTGCCTGTTTTGCTCAAGCACGTTCCCAGCAAGGTGTGCATTTGAAAGGCTGAGCTCTGTTCCAGATTTACATCTCCTGGCTCCGTTTTCCCCAAAGGAAAGGGGATGTAATTTCAGACCCTCAGTTAAGGAGTTACAATTGTTTGGGGAAACAGATGAGTTACTGCTAATTGATTCTGTGGGCCGCTTATTCCCAGTTTTGGAGGTATTGCTGGCATTAAAGATGAGGTGTGAAGCAGCAAGTTAGTGGTCTCTGTCAGATCGTTAGATTGCACCACACAGGTTGGGAAGGAGCAGCTGGACAATGGGCAGGAAGAAAAGGAGAATATGGCATTAGTAAGTGTAGCTCCAGAAACAAAACTTATAGTTTCTTCTGATTTTTGCAAGTAGCCAGGACAGTCCCACCACCAGAAAGTACCACCTAAACTGGAGAAGAAAACAGTATTTTTCAATCCATCAGGAATGAATTGTTCGATTATTTAAATAGCTGATTAAGTAGGTCTTACACAAACAAAATATAAATGCTCATCAGTAAGTGATGTTCTTTGCCCTCTGTGGAGGGTCCTTCTATAATCACTTGCTTTCATTGATCTGGTTTTCATTGCTTTACAGCTTTGATTTCATGGTAGTGCAAGTTCCTGGTTCACATTCTCTTACGCTGCTCTCCAAGTGATTGACCCAATGTTCAGAAAGGCAGCAACTATTTGTACTTTTTTTGTCTGTTTTTTTTTTTCCTCCTTTTTAAACTTCACTTTGTTCATAATCAAAGCCCACGAATGCATCCATCTTGTATGAGACATTTTACTATCTGTAATTCAGCACTTCATGAATGAGATCTACATTACAGTCATAATAATTTGTGCTAAAGGGACAAGTAGACCCCGAATCCTCAGATTCTTTGATGAAAAGTAGATATGTGTGTTTAATGCCTAAAGAAATCCTTTCTGGTAAAAATAAATCCAGGCTAAAACTAGTAATGTAGGAGAAACTTAACCCTTTTCACTGGGCTTGGAAAAGTAGTTGATAACTGCTGCGGCTGTTTGACTCCCTTATTCAGATTAAAAAATAAATTAAAGGAAGGAGGAAGGGAATGAAAGAGCATTTCCTTACCAGGCAGTCACACAAGCTATTGTCTGTGAGCTCCCCGCCCCCATCTCTTTCACCCAGGCACACACACACACAAACTACACGCACACAAAAAGCCAGTTTTGTGTCCTTCTGAGCACACAGATGTTCCTCTTGGCACCCCTACAGTATGGATAGGTTTTTTTGCAGGCGCAGAATGTGAGGCTTCTTTGTTGGAGACAAAGTGTTGCCTGTGGTGGGAATTGCTGCAGTGATGGGAAAGTATCATAATGTATTGTTGGATTACTGTGGTTTTTTTTTTTCCCTAGTAGAGACAGTACATTAAAGTAGCTTTGTGGGCAGTGAATTGTTTGAGCCAAGCCTGGCTAATAACACTCTCTCCTTGGCAAGCAGTCCTACAAGGTATGGTTGGCATAGTTTGGATGGTCATAGGGTTTGTCCCAGGCATGTACAGCGGTTCTGCTGCCTCGAGTAGAAGTCTTACCAGCCATATTTGGTGAGCTAACAAAAGTGGTCTGATTGTGAAGATAGAGCTGTCGTACTCTCAGCTCTTCAGTTTTTAGTTGTACGTAGATCTGATATGATACATGCCTCCTAAATCTTTTTTAGGACAGCTGTTCTGAGTTTTCTATATAACGGTTCTAAGAAAACAGCTTAAAATTAAAAACTAATAGCTTTAAGTGTTTGCCTGAACTTTCATACAGAAAAGGATATAGTCCTTTCAAATTGTTTCTTGCAGCCTGCCGGACAACATGGAGCTTCTTTGGGCACAGTTGATGACATTGCCAACCTAAAGCTCTGAATCCAGCTCTTCTGTTGTTGACGGTACCAACCAAGAGAAACACAGACCTGTCAGCTGGGGTCTAGATTAAGTTCCTTTTGTCCATATCATGTTATTTTATACCTTCCTTAAATACGCACAGATTTTGTCGTGACTTTAACTATTTTGGTTGGCAGTTTTATACCCCCCATAATAAATCTGTTCTGATGTGAAAGGTCTGCCTATGTAGATGCACTTGAAAGTTAACACAGTACAAGATGGAGAAATTGAGGTGTGGCTCCATTTCAAAATGGCTTAAGAAAGAGCTTCTAGATGAAAAATTCCTTGAAGAAGCAGCTTCTAGGGAGAATTTGGAAGTGAGACTAGAGGAGAAAGTTACCTGAGTCTCTATCATAACCATTAATTATTTTTTCAGTTTGTTCCTCTAATGAGAGAAGCTCTATTCCTTCCTTTTTTCCCCCGATATTTTTCTCTCTCTCTAGTTTCCTCACTGTGGAGAAAGATGTAATAATTTAATTTTCTGTGGAGCTTTCATCTTTCCACATCTAGAAAAGAAGGAACCACAGCCTTATTTGGTATGTTTTCTCAGTCTGTGTTTGTGTATTGTGTTTAATGAGAACTTATCAGTGTGTCTCTATTGACCAGAAGACGATAAAGTGGTTATAAAAGAATGCATAAGCCAAACAAGTAGATCAGAGAGATGGTTCTCCTTGTACAAAGTCACGGCAGTTGTTGCTAGTTCATTCCCAGGTGTACTTCACATACTGGATGCAGTTCTGTTGTCATGAATACATCTACTTTTTACTATTCTTAAATAAGCTTTTTTCATGCCTGAAGCCTATTTCTTATTTGTCTCTCCAATTTCACTGAATTGCTTAGATTATACTTACTCTAAGCTTTGTCCTCTTCTTTTACTCCCCCTTTTAAAACTATAAGCATGCTCCCTGTGTCAGTGTCCCCTGAACAGAATTCCCCTTGGAAACCCTTCTTACCCTTCTGCTGCCTTTGGTTTCAGGAGCCCAGGACACGCTCTGCTGCTGTACCCGGCAGCATGGTTTCTTTCCTGGCTCTCCCTGGAGGTCCGTCCTTGTCTACTTCCAACCTGGAACTGCCACTTTTGTCTGCATGTCTCTTGATATATCCAACTGTTCATTTCTTCTTTATTGCCTCCAAAACTAAATTTTCTGATGATCCTTCTAAGTTCCTTTTGATAATTATATTCAGTGATAGTCTGTATTTCCTTAACCTCAAGCATTATAGCATGAGCTTAACCTTTGTAGTTTGTAATACCTTAATGGTGTCTGGTAATACCTTGTTTCATGCTATTTTGTATGCTTTTTCCCTCCCTTAGTATTTCTAGAAGCTGCCCTTAGCAGTCTGAGCTCACTCCTGACATCATTGTGTGCAACAGCTGAGTGGCTTGCTAGGTGACCTGTATCACTGTTAACTCCTTGCGTGGACCCACCGTGTTCTTCATGGATATTCTTTATACGTTTTCCTCTTCCGTTCCATGTGTTTCATGAAACAGATTCTTTTAAAATCTGAAACACTCCTTTTGCAAAACTGTCCCTCTCCAGACTCCAGTTAAGATTGCTTAGTATTAGTTATTCTTAGTGGAAAGTGGAACCGTTAAATACTAGGTTTTCTTGAAGACAGGTGCAGTGCATTCCGCAGAGAAGTGAGCCTTCCTCATGCTTCACACTCTTCTTTGCCAGTTCTTGAAAATCAAACTGACAATGTCAAAGCAGTTGCATTTTTAAGGCACTGCTCCATAGTAAGATTTTCATGTTGTCTCTGAATAGGCTTTTATTAACTGTGAAAGCCATTTGAATGAATAATGCAAGTGTTAGCTTACAAAGAAATGTTCCTGACCAAATCTGAAAATGTCCCTTTTACAGGAGCACCATGACCTCTTTTTCATCAAAAAGTCTGTTCAGTATTAGTCCATATTGTTCATTCATAATGTAAGTAGCTGAGATTGTTCTTGGGACATTCAGATTAAATGGACACTAACAAGGAATTGAAACTTAAAGAAGTATTACTTGACATACCTTAAAATGTTGGTTCATGTTCTCTGGCATTTAAATGCAGACGTGTATTCTAGATTTGCACACTCAGTGATGCTTCAAGATTATTTCTGTGCACTAGAAATAGTTAGGTTTATAATCTGTTGCTACAGTGGTGCTTTTTCCCTGCAAGATCCCATTTTATCCTCTTTTGGCTTTGTCAGACCATAGTATTGATACTGTCAGATATTTTTGGCTAAAATCTTTGATTACTTCTTCACTGAGTGTCTTGCAGTTGTCTGAGCAATCTGCACATGTTGCATCTTATAGACCAACTGTTAGGTAAATGTGACTTGACTTTTGCCGCAGGTGAACAGTAAGAGTGACTGAGCAAGCCAGAGGGCAGATGTTACAGGCAGTGCTTTTGTGTAGGCACCAACAGCCAAAAGGAGAATTGGGGAAAGACATGGGAATAGGGACGTTCAGGAAAGAGACTGGTACTTTTCAGCAGTCCTTTGGGAAGGGGCAGTCCTCCCTCGGCCTTAGTTGATTGATAAAGGGGAACCATATGGTACTTCCAGCTCCTCTTGTCTTAGAGCCCCATCCAGTTCTCCCTTTTTTTTGTTCAAGCCCACCAACTCTTATCAGCCCAGTATTCTCCACAGACCTCACACCCATTCTTCAGAGTTGTGCTCCTCAACCTGCATCTCCTCCAGACCCTGCTCCCCCCTTCCAGTCTTTCTCTGAGACTCCAAACCATTAGTGCCCAGCCTTCTCCCATCTTTAGCACCTTTCCCATCTTTCCCATTGGATTCACGTGCAACCAAGAATTCAGGTATCTATTTCAGCTGTTCAGCACTCCATTTTCTGTCTGTCTGTATATGCCAGTCCTTATATTAACATGGTTACCAGCACTCACTGCCACTGGAATAGCCATTCTAGCCTCCCCACCCACCTTCTGCATCCAGCTCCCTCAAGAGAAGGATAAATCCAATTTAGAGCTACAATGGGGTTTAAAGACAAAGATAGTACATGGACAGTGCTTACAATCAGTGCAGATGGGAGCTTCAGAGCAAGGTTAGAAGACGTGTCTGTAAAAACCTGCTGACAGTATGTGAATTATCCTGGTTTGCTGAAGTTCGTCCTGTGTGACAGCTTCTCCAAGCTGTACAAAGCCTGAGGGTTGAGCACCAAGGCTGAGCAGGTTTTTAAATTCATTGTCATTGTTCCCATAGCTAGTGTCATTACCCAGATAGTAAGGGGAAGAAACAGTCTGATTTGAATTTTGATAATAACCGTGTCTGGATTATCAAAACCTACTATTTTTAATACCTTATAAGAGACCTGCCAGGATGGCTAGTGCAAGGGGACTGGCTGAGTGAGAAAACTGAGAAGCACTGCAAGAAAAAGAAGTCAACTGAACTTAGTTGGTACTGGTAAAAGAAAAAACTGTGGTGGGGTAAGAAACTGAAAGGAGAATGAGGTTGGCTGGATAAATGGGCTGGGACTAGGATTGGTGATGAGGCAGTAAGTAAGAGAAGACAAGAAAAAATGTCTAATGGTTTTTCCTGGGGTAGAAGAAGGAAACTGGAAACACCTGGTCAGAGATTCCAGGGAAACAGTGAGAGATCAGTGAAGTTATGATTAGGGAAACAGAGTAAGTGTAGAAAGATCGAGATCACGTGTATTAAGAGGAAAACTAGAGCAGTATTGTGGAAACTGCATTTGAAATTTGGAGGGCTGAACATTTAGGACAATGTGCATGAAAAGTATCTGACTCATCCAGACAAGGTCCCAGCGTGGGAAGGGGAAGGGACAGGAACTGCAATAGAGATCACTTGTGGAAAGATGGACAGAGGAGTATGAACTAGAGCATGCTTCACATGAGTTTGTTTGCTTTTTTTTTTTTTTCCCACCACTTTGCTACCTTTTTCTTTCATCTTTTAAGCAGTTTGCCTGGCTTCTGGAGCCCATAAGCATGAAGGGCTATGGGTTTTTTTAATGGTTTGTAATATAATTGGCTACTTTTTTATATATTTAAGTATGTAAACTTTATTTTTTAGCATTTTGTAAGTTACAAAGCAATATTTTAATCAGATTAGTTCATTGCATAGTTTAAACAGCAAAAAAAATACAACAATTTGGACTAAAGACACCGATTTCTTTTATTTTTGAATGATGTTTCCTCTCAAGTTAAAGGATATGTTTTATGGTACAGACTGGGAAAGCAACTGGCATAAATTACTGTATGATGACATAACTGTATCTGATACAAGTTCTTAGATGACAGGAGCCACCTATTGCAAGTTTCATTTGTCAAAGCTTACCTCACCATGCCATAGAGAAAAGGTTATAGCATTCATCTTTGATGTGTTACGAAGTACATTTTAAAATATAGATTATTCTGTGTATTTGTTCTCTAAAAAGGGAATGATCCTGTCCCAAAAGTTTTAGTGAATGCAAATTGATTCTTGTGGAGACTGTAGCAAAAATTACAGGAAGATTTTTTTGGTCTGTTCTAGTAAATATTGGGTACTTCAGTTTTTGTCTGAATTGAAGGCAAGCATGTTACTTTTTAGAAGTTTTTCAAAACTAAGAAGTTCTACTGAGAGTCTAAATGTCTATAAGGAGTGGAACAGAATTAGATTTAAACGTTTGGCACCTTTGGCTGTGGTTTTTTTTGCTGTCGTAGAAACAAATGCCATTGATTATTGATATCATTGTAATAGCAGAGCTAGAAAGTGTCTTCACAGTGATTTGCTCAGGGTTTTCCACGACAATCATAAAACAATTCTTGTCAGGCTTTGCATTTACCTTCTTTTAGCTATAGGAATGAAAACTTCCATGTTTCATTCCCCTACATCTGTGCCACTTTCAGTTGGCTGCCAGTCATCTCAATAGCCAACGGTGGAGGCACAGGGAAGGGTGACAAGGTCCCTGAACTTGGGTCGCACAGAATGAAGATGCCAGGGCTTGACCAATATGTTATGGTTTTGGGCAGCTCCATAAGCATAAACAGAGATAATATTCTACCCCCTAAATGATGGGGTGGCCCCTAAATTCTGCTGCTCTTACCAGTCTGTTTGGTAGTTATCTTCCCACCAAGTGTCAGTACCTGCAGCGACATTAGTGTGTGTGCTTGCTTCTGTAAGCTCCAGTTGGCCAGAGGTATATTCAAGTTCTTCAGGGTGTTTTTCACATCAGGATCTAGCTAATATCCCCAAACTCTTTATGGTATTAGTTTCAGATTTCTGCTTTAGCAGTGGTCAGAGCAAAGTGTGTTTTGGCTTTGGACTTCCTCAGGTGCATAAAACACCTCTTGGTTGTAAGGATGCTTACCATAGGCTCTACTTATGCACTGTTCAAAAACACAAGGTGACAATGACTGTTGTTCAAGCTGATGGTTTCACATAGGCTTACAGCATTCTGCTAAATGCTTCCAAGAATAGGAGAGGCTTTTATCTGCTTTTATCTAACAGAGTATCTAGATCTCTTCTTGTATCTAGCAGAATATAGCCTTTTTCCTTGCAAAAGGATGGCTTTGACACAGGGAGCAAAAATATTCTGAAAAATTATTAAGCATGTATCAAAAATGGTAAATGTTCAGAAGAAATAAAAGCATGTTTGCTTGTTTAGTTCATGGAAAGAGGAAAACAAATTGAGTGGGAAACAAATACAACTGAAATGGCAATGAGTTGGTGAGTCACAAGAAGAAATACTGCATTTTCTGATGGAATATAACCAGCAACCTTGGAGCATTTTTTGTGAAGTGTTTGACTGCAGAGAACAGAGATGTTTTGAAAATCCTGCTTTGAGCATCCATCCTTTATTTGAATGACTGGGTGCTGTGCTAATAAATAATGGATGAATAAAATTTAAGCCAAAAGGGACCTTCAGGTCGTCTCTCAGGACCACTGTATCACAAGACATGACATTTCAGCAGGTTATCCTGAACTGAGCTAACACATCTGGTTTGATATCTCTTCAGTTGAAGCCACCAATGGCTGAAAAGTCTCAGTGCCTGGAGTTTTTGTCTAGTGGTTCATCAGTATTATTAGCAAAATTGTGATTCTCATTTGCATTTGTTGGACTTCACTTTCCTGCCGTTATATGCTTTTTCCAGCTAGATTTAAGCACTTTTTAATACCAGTGTTTTCTTTCTGTAAAGGTATAGACAGCTCAATCTTTTTAATAACTTACAGATCAAGATCTTTACATGGTTATTCACAAGATCTTTATATGGTTCAGTTTTATGCATGTTCTTTGTCCTCTCTTCAATAGCCTTTAAAGAAAGGCACAGTCTCCTAGTATCTCTCTTATCATCCCATGTTCTGCTCTGTGCAGAATTCACGCTACCTTTCTACTGCCACTTTCTGCCGTCTCGCTCGGACATAAAAAGCTAGGATTTGGTCTTTTTGCCCCAGCATTGCCTAGGGGCTCATACTGGGAGGTGTGTGTCTGTGTGTTACGATTGCTGTATCAAGCTGCTGGAAGCAGGATCGTCGCTCCCCTCGTCACTAGATATGCAATGTGTACCTTGCTGGAAAGAGCCACTGTAGCAAGATGTAGATTGCTGCGTAGAACTACGCTGCCTTCAGCTTGACAGCAATCTGCTAATTTCATCCATATTTCTTCTGAACAAGAATTTTATGTACACTGGCAATGAGTGAGGGGTTGCTGGGAAGTGGTGTGCTCTTGCTGAGCTCCTTCCCTGTAGGTCATCAGAGAGTGACCTATACAAAAATCATACAGATCTGTGCCAGGGTAGCTCGTTAAGCCACCTATATGGCCTCCCTTTGCTGATAAACTTGAGACTAATATGGGCTCGAGCAGCATCTGTGAATGCTTCAAAGCATTTTTGAGAAACAAGATGAATTGTTCCACACACAGCTCTGTCCCACCCCAGCTGCACTGCTTTGCTGCTGGCTGGGGTCACTTAGAGGTAGGCTTGCTTCTGAGGATGCATCGTAGTTTCAGTATTACTGATGAGGAGCCACAGGGTGATTCCAAGTGGATTTGAACAGTGGTAAGAATGGTAAACAAAATATCTGGAGAAAAAGTGATGGTCAAATTTATTTCATTACCTTTTTTGTTGTTCTATTTATTCTGAGGTTGATAAAGTGATGTCTTCCACCTAATTAAAAAAAAAAAAGAAAATTAAACACTTAAGAATCTTGTAAACTGTTCTGTACTGTACTCTGTTAAGGCACTGAAACAAAACCTCTTGAATAATGGATCTGAAAAATATATTTTGAAATTCTCACAGTACAAAAATAAAAGACATCGAGACTTTTCATGTCATTCTCTGAGAGTACTGTGGCTCAACTCTAACCCTGTCTTTTGAGCGTTTTATATTAATCTATTTTGTATGGGAGGTAATCTAGGGATTCCTTTTATTGCAGTTTTTGAAAGCCATCACTAGAATGTGTTGGGAGACATTAAAAAATAATTATGCAAAAAATGTAAAAAATTCAAATTAAATTCTCTAAATGACACCCTCAGTATAGGAATTAAAAACCAGGTTTAATAGTTGCCTTCCTACTCCATTCAGAAATGCATGTTTATGAGGGGTGGGACAGATGGCCCAGATGAACGAACGGTAGGTGAGAGTGGTCGTAGCCAGCCCTAGCTAGTTCATTCAGCTTTGCATTGCACAGGTTATCATTCCAAAAGGGGGCAATGGAGACTGAAAACCAGTAACAAAATAGAGGGAATATAAGCTAAAATATTCAATTTGTCTCAGAATAGCAGTCCTGTATTTTTATAGTATGGAATAGAGGGTATCTGTGAATGCATTTTTAAAATGAGTGGGAAATACTAGCCAAGATCTGGTGAGACTCAACCATTTCTATAACGGTGTTGTTATTTTTGTAGCACTGTTTCCAAGAACAGAAAGTTTGTTGCATTAAATTTTAAACTAATACCTTGAGCAGTTTTAATAGAAAAAGGACTGCTTGCTAATTTGTGATCACATGCAGTTTGAAGTATTGGATAGTTTAACAAAATGCTTTAATGTCTACACCTATAATTTAGAGTTTGAATAAAATTCTTAATGTCATGTAGTAATGAGGATGCTTCCTCTACTTGTGAAACTGCACACCTGCAAAACTACTGTCCCATTTTCTTGGTAGCAAATGGTATAATTAGGATCAAAACCCCATTTTTAGTTATAGCCTCCTTGTTTTTACATGCTCATTGCTTTCCAAGTTAACTCCCTTTGTAAACCTTTTGCTGTAGCCTGAAATGACTTTTAAATTAAAAAAAGAACATTTCCCCCCGCGGCGTTCTTGAAAGTTACCAAGTGCTGAAATACATCACTCCATATCCTACCCTTCCAATTTTATTATGTAAAAGTATTGGAGTTTTTTGTTTATTCATATATTTTAAGGGGACTTAGTAAAATGACTTTTAAAAATTACAAGTTTAAAATCATGACTGAAGAGGTTTGAGGTTTTTGACTCTTTAATTTACCATTAAGATTTTGAGAGATTTAAAGCTTCAGTGCAAAAGTAAAAGGATTAGGTTAAGGACCAACTTGCAATAAAAGGGATACAGCCAGTCAGAAGGAAGCTTCCAAGTTGCTTAAGTTTGGAAGTGCATGCTGTGCTATTTATGTGTGTTCAGCAAAGAGAAGACCTACTTTACGTGAGTTAAGACACAGTGGTTTGATATTTGGTGCAAAGATAAAAGGCCCTACTTTTAATGTAATAAGAGGACATAAACTTTAATTTTTGTATTTGCTTTTAAAGTTTCTTAAAGCAGCGTTAGCAAGGCTGTACTGTATGCTTTCTCTGTGCTCTTACATACTGTATTGTATTGGTGATGTACAGTTGTACAGACTTATGGTTCAAATAAGAAAAAGGATTTTCATCTTGCTTCTTTCCAAATTCTTTTCTGTGATAGTCCAAAAATTACAAAAGAGTACTGAAGCAATTATTTGGGTTGCCTCCAACTTAAAGTCATCTTCTGGAAGCGAACATTTGAGGAAAGGTGCGCCTGTACCCAGTGCTTTGCCCACTCCAGAAGAGATGGAGAGAAGCCTGCAAGCACTTATTCAAACTAGAGAAAGCTTTTTGGAGCCCATTGATCGATCCTTGGCTGAAGTTCAGGTGAAGGTTTCTGGTGGGTGCTTCAGTGGGTGCTCTGCCAACACTGGCCTGAGACGGGGTCTCGGCTCAGCAACAGCAGCCAGTGGATTCCCACCTCTGAAGCTGGGTGTTAGGCAGAGTCCTTCCATGCAATGGTGTTCCCAAAGGGTTAAAATTGGTAGGTCTTGTAAATAAATTCTACAGAAGTGGAGGAAGCTTTGACTCTACTGGCAAAATAATTTTTTGAAGTTCTGTAGAATATTCCTATACCTTCACATATGTATGCAACTAAAGTGAATTTAATACTCTTACCTGGCAATGGGAAGTGGCAGGAGGAAAACATGCATCATCAACAAACACAGTGCTTGGGGGTTGGGTGAAGGTTAATGGTTTCTGCTGATGGTCATCAGATAGGATGATCTTGAATACCAGCATTGTTACTTAAAGATAAAGCAAGTCCTTTTGCAAATGGAGTAGATGGTTTCTTTCCTTTTACACTGGTGTCCTGTGTCTCCTAGGTCACCGCTCCTGAAAATAATAAAATGCCGGCTTTGTTTCCGGGTCCTGCTTCAAGCTTCTGCTTTATCCGTAGGATAGTTTTATCTGTTATAAGGATAAATACCTTAATGGATAGAATATGCTTAATATGCATAGAGCAACCTATCATTTCCTCTGGCTCTGAATGTGGTGGATAGACCACCACTGCACGTTGTGTTCATGTTTCTACTTTTTCTACATTTTCCTCTTCTCGTTTATTCTAAAGTGTTTTAGCTGTAGGGAACATCTGTCACAAAACCAAATGTTTATATTCATACAAATTGGCAGTTGTGTCAGCTCCTTTAAAGTGATGTTCTTCAAGATCTCTTTGTAAGCAGATGTGCTGTGACTGGAAAACCTTCTTTAATAATTAAGTACGATTAAAGTATCTGGAATCTGTCTGAGTTACTGAAGCAGCATTGAAGATTGTGGTTCGTTTTATGAAAATACAATTTCTTGGATTTTGCATTACAAATATATGCTAAAGTCATGTCTGGAAACTTGAGTAAAGTTCTCTGCAGACTGTATGATGAGCAAAGTCTTCGTAATGCTAAAATGGGGGGAGTCATGCTTAAGATTATTAATTTATTATTAAATTAGACCTATTAATCATGAGAAGTACAGTTTCTTCACAGATTTTCCTCATGGACTTTTCTGGTTCTAAATAGCACTTTTAAAGGTTTTATTAGAAAAAATTAGTTACATCTATTCACTTGCAAAACACTTACCACTGTAGGCTAGCAGCCAGCCCAAAAGGAACTGTTGCATGATGAAAGTAATATTTTGTATTTCATTTACAAAAACGGAGCTCAGTATCTCTCCCACTCTGTGCTCTCAAATAGAGAGAGGACTTCCAATTCAATTTAAACCTCATTCAGTTTGATTTTCTGTAGAAAAGTGTTGGACGTTGAAGCCAGTTTTCACAGTAGTGTCCTGCTTTATGTTATTGGTGAGCTGCTTTTCCTCTGGGAGGGAGGAGAGGAGAAGGTGGCAGAGGGATTCTTTAAAATTTGTCACAGAACCACTAGCTTTAGTATTAAGTTTTATTAGATTAAAAACATGTCCATCTTTTTAAAAGCAGCACAGAATGTTGTAGTTCACAGGTCTGAGTTTAGTGTCACTCAAGCTTTAATAGTTTTATGCAGTCTTCATTTTTCAGTGACTTTTTTCCTCTTCTGTGCCTCTACGCTGTATACAATTTCCTTCATTTCTACACTATTTGCCTGCAGTGTTTTCAATGCTTTTTTGTCGCCTGCTTTACCGTTTATCCCCTTTTGTATCTTCCCAAGCCTCCTTTTTTCTCATTGTAAGGTGTCTGCTCCCTCTTTTCTGTTTCCACAGACCATTTCTCCCTCTCAGTTTTCCTTCTGTCCCTCTTACTTTGCCTTCTCTCAAAACCTAATCTCTCACTCTCCCCCTCTCTCTCCCCCTCCCCCCCTTCTTTCCTCATGCCCCATCCACTCCTCACACTCATTGATAAAGGCAGAAAAGTCTGATAATTTGTGCCAAAGGTAGTGTTAGAGATCAGGATAACTTTATGGTTGGATGCAAAAGCAACCCATCTAGCCAGCAGCCATCAGTAAGGTGAAGGTTTGGTTCATGCTAGAGAATTTTCTGGAGATTTTTCCCATATACCCAAATGGCTAAAATCACTAGTCAGCTGGTATCTTCATTTAAGGTTCTTCAGTGAGGAGTTTTCCTCTTCATTCCCCTTATCTCAAAACATCCGGACTTCTTTGAGGAACTTTCTCTTTTAAAGAAGCCTAACAAATCCCAGAAGATACCACCCATTTTTAAGGTCTTTTACATAGTCATTTAATTTTGTTTCGCCGTTGTCGTACTCTGAAATGTTGCATGTTACCTTTCATGAATAATTATCATCAGTTGTAAAACTGTTCTGTTTTGAAATGCAAATATTTCACAGAGAAAGGAGCAGAATTGATCCTTTCTAGCTATTCAGGTAACAACCAAACATAAGCTGTTCTCTGTCTTCGGTAGGTGTGCCGTGCTTTTCACTGCAACAGTGGTTACTCGCATTTTGGACAGATGAAGGA
The DNA here is from genome assembly GCA_013401275.1 of Pandion haliaetus. Taxonomy (NCBI): domain Eukaryota; kingdom Metazoa; phylum Chordata; class Aves; order Accipitriformes; family Pandionidae; genus Pandion; species Pandion haliaetus. Next base: position 176,536 of record VYZV01015309.1, on the reverse strand, counting down.
CTTCAGTTTTATGTTTTTAAGAAAATGTGTGGTATTTCCAGTGTGTTGATTCTTGCAGATCATCACAGGATTCATTGGGATGAATGTTGGCAGAAACCTTGCTGGCCAAAGTACCCTATGTAGCTACTTGTTCAGAGTGGAGGTATCAAAGGATCTTCTTTTGCAGTTTGTAACATAACTGAGTGTATTACCCAGAATTAACCAAGAGCCACAGAAAATTAATGTAAGATAGAATTGACAGGGGAAAAAAAAAAAAACAAGCCCATAAATGCAAGTCCAGCATCTTCTCTTAAGATGTTTAGTTTTCCAAAAGGATCTTGGTTTGATGTGCCAAAGAAAGTTGAAACCCAGTTCAGTTTTGCTCCATGCTAGCAAACACTTGTCAGACAGTAAAGATTGTCTGCCCAAGCTGAAGGTGAGAAGGAGCAAGGAGGAAATGTGTGCAGCCAGACATCCCTGTTACATTTTCTCCAGTCTGTAACTGGAGAATGTTTCAAACTTTCTCTTGCTTTTGCTCAAGCTTGGTGCATCTTCCGCTCTCTATGCTTTGACTAGGAAAAAAAAAAAAAGTATGGCTTGAACTTTCAAAAGAAAAATAATTCTCAGTTTTATTGCTGGACTTTGATCAGTAGCTCTCCAGGTGCATTATAAAAGATGCTAGTATTTCAAAACTCTTCACTAATTTGGCATGGCTGTTTTCACCCAGAGTCTGTTTTTAAAACACGTTGAACACTCGCATCTTCTGACTTAAAAGGAAAAAGAAAGAAAAAAAAAGAGCGTAAAACAATAAAACCCTACCCCATAGGCAGAATGTTTCATTACAATAGTTGTAGGGTTTCTTTTTAATTATATGTATTAAAAAACTTGCAGATGATACCCACATTTTGGAGGAGGGGATAAAACAAGAAAAGTTCCCTTGCCTAAGGCCCAGAGTTGGAAATGTAAACCAGTTAGCTGACATTATACTTCTTTGATAATAGCAATGTCACCAGTGATCTAATGATGACTTGTCCTCCCCTTTAATGATACGTTGTCCTGCAGATAATTGTGTGCATGATAGCAGATGATACAGTAAGATATTTTGATGGAAGACACAAAACAGTTTCCTATATAATAAACTGCTTTTCTGTAGAGCCTGCATTCCCTCAGTGGGATCTGGTGGTGTCTGCTCTTCCATGGGCAGGATTGTGTCAACAGAGACTGGCTCTGTGGTGTTAGAGTGTGTCCCGGCAGTTTTAGCGCTGATGCATTACAACAGTGTTGGACTTCCATTGCAGCATGTTGTGTTCTGTGGGGCTGCTACTTCGGTCTGCAGACAGGAGAGTGGCCTTAGGAGATGCAACGCCCTTGCTTAACAAAACTTACCTTCTTCCTCTTCTCCCCTTTCCTCCACAGAAAATATCAGAAAGGAACCCAAGTACGCCTGAGACTGCTGGATCTTGAACTCACATCTAGGTTCTTGGGCGCAACAACTGATACAACATTGCTGGAAGCTGATGCGGTGCTTTTAGGGCTTGTGGAAAGCAAGCAAACAAAGCAAAAGGAGTAAATTTCATAGTAAATAAATGCGCTTTGTGCTCTATAGCAAATTACACAAATTAAGTTTTTCCTTAGGAAGTAAATGAAAAGTTTCTGTCCACTTGGTTATGTAAATAATGAGATCAATAAAAGACAATAAGCACATTGTACCTGATTCTTGCTCCATTTTTATTTACTCATCTTTCTAGCTCTTGGCCTTTAGATTTAAATGTGAAAGGTTAACTGAGCTTCTGTAGGCAATTATTAGTTGAATGTTGGCATATTCTTGTATAAAGAATTCCGGAGTTCATCTTTCCATCCCAAAGGGATGTTGATCTAAGGTATTGTACTTCCATGGAGGAAGTCCAAAGGTTGCTGTCACAGTGCTCCTTCCAGTGCGGTGTTTCATACAGAACAGCGTCAAGGGCTCCTGATTTCCAAGTTGCAGTGCTGAATGTTTACTGCAGATATCGGTTTTTATCTCTACTGTAATACATCATGCTGTTATCTCCATCTGCATGAAGAACTAGAGATTATTCTTTGCTTTAATTGGAGCTCTCATTTCTAAAGCACATTAGTAAATTTTCTCTGGTTGTTAATATAAATGAAAAGAAACTACTTCAATGTAGTAGGCAAGTGTAGGTCTTAGGTTTCTGTAAGAATATTTAAGATAAATATAATGGGTATTTGAACACACAACCAAAGAATCATGCTATGCTGTTTCCAGTATCTTTTTGGAGCATTTGCTATCAGAGAGCATTTATTTTGATATCTGGTACATCCAAGTCTGAATTCTGCACAGTCATTTGCAGTCTGCATAGTCCATAGCAGGTGTGCTGAGGGCAAGTGAAATTTGCCATTTATACCACTGAATTACAAAAGAAAGCCTGTTTAATCTTAAAATATTTTTTCGTAATGTTGGAATAAAATGAGATTTCTTAAGGTGGTGTGCCTTGTTTGTCTGCAGTGACTGTCCAGTGACAATGTGTTTCTCTCTCTATGTACTAATTCAGCAAAATGCACACTGGCTTAAGTGTGTATTACTGAAATCCACAGACACCTCATCTTTCTCCTGGAACAGGCCACGTGAACAGTGGTGGAGCCACTAAAGGATGGTATAGCTCCTTCTGCCTTTCATGACTGAGTATATTGGTATTTCAGTCACGTGAGGGAAGAGGAGATAAGGGATCCCTAAACAAGCAGGGTGCCAGGGAGCCAGCTCCAGGCTGACGCAGCTCACGTACCCCTTGTCTTGCCTGCATCTGAGAGATACTCGGGTAAGATGGCATCAGAGAGCAGAAACTGTGAGCAATTCTGTCAGAGTGCAGCTGGCCTGTGGGTCAGATTGCCACCCAAACTCTGCAAGTCTTCATACGGTCCAACAAAATTCATTTAGAACAGGATACAAAATGTTTAATCTGTTTCGAGGTCTTTTCCAAAAACATTGTCATTTCTCTTTTAAAGGTTGCTGTCTTGTCTTCTTTTTTTTTTTGTTTGAAAGCATATAGAAAGAAAAGCTAAAGGAAGGCTGAAGTGCCTTTTTACCTGGAACCATGGCCCTACGGCACAGTGGTTTTGATTCTTTCTTACTCCTCTGCCCAAAGGAAAAACTTGACAAAAGGAACAAAAGAAAACTCCTTTCCTGCCTTTGTCCTTTTGTAACACTCAGAAGAGAGGTACAGTGCAGGCATCACCTGCTACAGGTAGTTTCCAAAATGCATCTCATGCATGATCTATCAAGGAGAGTATTTTTAATATAAGGTATTTATTTGCCCAAAATACTGGGAGGAATCACATGGAAAATGCATAATCATTCTGAAGGGAATGGGCTTGTCTTAACAGATCCTTTTATAGTTTTCAAACTGAAGTTTTGTTTCTGAAATCAGTAAGGATCCAAGCAACAGAGAGGAAACAAGCAGTGTGAGCTTATTTAATTTGCTCATTCATCTCAGTGATCTTAATTAGGGAAGTTTGAACATGAATTTCATTGGGTGTTCGCCTCCCGGTAAAGACTTATCCTAGCACTGGAGTAGGAAGAGAAGGCCTTTTTAAGAAGCCAGAAGGGATTTAAAATATCAGAGAAATCGTGTCTGTTTAACATAACTCATGCTACGTGCTTGATCAACCTTAAATAAGAGTGATTTGGGAGGAAATACATGCATTAACATTTTGGGGGCAGGCTGAGAGTTATTTCACAGTAGGGTATCAAGTAATGATTTTGTCAAATCTTCCTCTGGATAACCTTTAGAGAAGTGGCTTTTAGAGACAGTAGCGGTTGCTATTTCTAATCCAGCTTAGTGTTTTATTTGGAAAACCACAGGTTCACATAAACTGACCTAGTCTTACAAATCGTGCGGTTGAACCTTCCATGGCTTTAGGCTGCTGCTAGCTGTTCTGGCCTTTGGAGAACCAGTCGTTCTCCCAGCTCATCTTTGGTGACCTTCAAGGCAGTTATTTATTGGACCTCTAAACTGTTCAGACAAGATTTGTCCCATGGATGAGTCTCTGTTTGGGGTAGCCTACGCCCATCATGCATTGCCTCAATTCTGTACAACTCTCAAATGCAGAATTACAATGACAGAGCGGGGAATTCTGAAATGTCTTTCTGGTGGGCTGTTGGGGTTGTGTTTCATATTTGTAATACCTACATATGCCAAGAATATGTGTAGACTACATGTCCTTAATGCAACGTAAGGAACCACCAGTGTTCATTACTGAACAACCACAATGGCACGATTGCATGACCCTCTGTCTATAAGACTGTTCTCATTTTTTACTCCAATCTTCTATCAGAGTAGAAATTGATAATGCAAACGGGTATTTCTAGGGCCATCCATACAGAAGAATAACAAATGCAGACACTTTTCTGCTGGTTGCCATGCATTCCCAGGAGTTCCCTCTTTCTTCATGGCCACATACCTTTTTGCTCCTTCTCTTTGCATTTTCTGCTGCCAGGCACTCACAAGCATATGTACAACTTGTTCTTCTTGAACAATGCACAGTGAAGTCTCTTCCTCCACATAGTTCAGATTCCTGAGTGGCCTTGCATGTGCCTTGGTTTGGGCAGTTGCATGAATCTGACTTTTTGTTCGGAGGTCATTCTTATTTCATTTATAAGGATAGTCGTTTCTACTAACATAAGGGAAGGGTAAAGCCACCCCAGCAGCTCCCGTGGCACTGTGCCTAGCCCTCACCACTGCCTGGAATTCTCTTATCACTTAAGTATACTGTAAGTATTACTAATATTAACCAAATGAATGCTACTAATTCATCATACTGAGACTTTGTAGCTGTGAGTAATAAATCCTTCGTTTTGCTGAGAATCCTGAGGCCGGTGTAAGCCAAGTTCTGCAGCTACATTCATTTGACTGCCCAAATCAGGAATTTCTCTATATAACTATTCTGTGTTTTTTTCTAAATTTTGTAACTTTGTCTTATTCTGAAGCACTGACCAGATGAGCAAAGATGATTACTAAAATCATATGGATTTAGTCTTGCACAATTAATTTTTTTGATTATGCAGCTGAAAAGATGTTTGGTGTTAGCAGATCTCTTTGTTTCTTAATCTGTTTTTCAGAAGGTTTTTTTCTCCTATAACAGTCTTGATTTTTAAAGTGTTTAAGCTTTTTTGCTCTGAAAATTTCCGGGTAACAACACAGGCCCCACTTCATTAACAGATACTCAGTTCTCCGTCCTCCTCTATGAGATTCTGCTTTGCATGCTGCCCACATCTCTTAACTGACAAATTTCTCACGTAAATGTGGATGAACCTGACAGATTCACTTCACGCAGTTGTAATTCATGTTTGGTATGGTGTAAAATTTACGCTGGATGAGGTAACGCTAAGTGCTCAGAGAACAGCATGGAACGCATCCTCAGCAGAGGGAGGAGAAGGGCTGGCAGCCACCTCGGCCTCGCCATCCCCGCTCGGTCGGGTGTTCCACATACATGCTGGCAATTAAGAGTGCTGGGTGATTCCGTAGCAAGTAGCTGCAGGCAGGTGCAAATCTTGACTTCTACACAAGCAAGAAATGTTTCCACACATTCTGCTAGAAGGACACTTACTTTTTCTAGACCTGTAACTGAAGTGCCCACGAACTTCACCTTGCACCACATCCACTTACTCCACCCAGTTATTATACCTGAATGTCCATTGTGCTTTCTGGTTTTACAGACGTGCTTATGAGCAAAGTTAGCATTAATAAAAACTGAATCAAAGCTGATTTGGGTTTTAGCTGAAGCAATACTTTGCCTTTTGTGTTATTCAGGTCCTGGTTTGAAGGCTTTAATAAGTTTTCCTAAAATTCTACCTTGCATTTTACAAACAGAACATTAAAACACCTTATATGTACTTGGAAAGCAAAATAGCTTTATCATGATGTGGAGTTGGAAGAAAAATGAAAATAGTTCAATGTTCTGTTGATGACCAATGTGCTATAACAAGACCTGGTAAATCCCCCTGGGCTTGTCTGCCCTTTCGTATTCCAGGCCTTTATTTGATGAGATGGGAAAAAAGAGAAATGCTGAAGAAATCAGGCCTGCATATTGAGAGCAAATTAGCATCTCGCCACCAAAGCTTTGGCACTGAACTCCTTTCTAAAGAAAAGAATACTTCACATTTTACTTTTGTTTAGGGCATTCTGGAAAGTTTGGATTCTCCCTCATTTCTTAGTACTGTCACCTTTATAAATCAGGCAAATTATTGTTCAAGCTTTTTTTTCTGACAGAATTATTCCCTTATGCTGGGAAAGCTTTTCAAGTCTTCTGTTTTGGCTAGACAGCACTTCTGCTAGATACAAGCATGCACTCTACATGTGTTTTTCAGTAAATTATGCATTCTTGGGAAGTGTTTATCACATATGAAGGGTCTAGACTGCCCAAATGAGGCTATAACATTGTCATCTGGCCATAACCCAAAATAAATATTATCCCTGGTATGACTGCATTAGACTAACATCACTAAGTTCTTAAATACTCTTAAGTGTTCTTGTTTCCTTCTAGGTTGTGTCTTTTTCAATCAGAGTTAAGCAGGCTGATGCACTCACTCTGCACGTCAGCCATAGCGAGGCAGCCAGCCGTTTGTTAACGTTGCAGCCTGTCTGCAGCAGGCTGAGTGTCAAGTGCAGCCAAGAGTTACTCTTCCCAAATGGTTTAACCGATCCAAGGCATAAGCACCCTTTGGGGTAGGTACCGTAGTCACTGCAGCTTTAGGTTAACTTCTGGAAGTAGCAACATATTTAAATTATTTTTAAAATGTTGACATTTAATGTAGTGAAAAAGGTCTTTTTTTCTCCCATCTTTAATGACAAATCAAGGAACTATTGAAATAGTCAGCTCTGTTAGCAGTTCCCCTTTGACTGCCTTTCCTTCACATAACAGCAGCTCAGCTGGTTCAATCTTTGCTTTTCTTCTCAACCTCAAACTTTGTTTGTGTTTAAGACATGCCACATACAGGAACTTAGAATGTTATTTCACAGTCTCAGTCCAGTAACGTGACAAAGAGAGTTAAGGGCTTAATGCTTCTCTTCCCAGGGAGAGGAGTTGTCATCTTCTCGTCAAAATGACTAAATCGAATACAAATAAAACACAAAACTAACTTAAGTTGAGGGCCACAATCTAATGTGCCAGTTACCAAAAGATACAGAGACATCAGAGAAGAGAGTTCAGGCTGTGCCCTGACCTGCTGCACAAATGAGTATATAGGCATTGTGTAGAACATCTTTGAATGGCTGTGATGATTGGCAGAGGTGCCTGAGGACTGGAGGAAAGCAAGTGTCACACCCATCTTCAAAAAGGGCCCAAAGGAGGACCCCAGTGGTGCCCAGTGTCAGGACCAGAGGCAGTGGGCACATACTGAAACACAGAAGGGGAGGTTCTCTCTGAACACCACGTTTTCACTGTGAGGGCGACCGAGCACAGGCACGGGTTGCCCGGTGAGGCTTTGGAGTTGTCGTTCTTGGAGACATTTGAAAACCATCTGGACATGAAGCGTCTTGCGGCTGACACAGCTGTTCTTCAAGGATGTTTTTTCAGAGTGGTGGTGGTCCATGGACTCCTATGTTTAAATGTCCTCTCCTGCTAGTCACGGCTAACTCCTGCCTTCCCCACCTGCCAAAGCCCTTGCGTGAGCTGCCCTGGCTTGTTGCAGGCTAGCATGGATGTAGCTGTTAAGTTGCTTGACCCAGAGAAGGACGTTGAAATAGGCCTGGCATGGTTTGCTCAGGATCACCGAAGTGCCGAGCAGGTGTTGGCATGTGATTTCATTGCCTCTTGTACTGAGGCCCAGACTTTGCTGCCCGTGATTGAGGGGCTCGTGTGCCGATTTGGGTTCCCGTTCACTCCCAGAAGACCACAGCTGTGTGCACAGCGGCGTTTGGGGGGTGGCAAGGGTCTTTGGCAAGCTGAGGAAGGACGTGTCGCCCCGGTGCCTGGGGTTTCCCTCCGCTGGGTGAGTAGCAGGGGGGCGAGATCCAGAGCCGGCGAAGGCAGCAGGCAGCTGCCTGCCAGCTCGAGCTGTGAAAGAGCAGCATTGGCTCGAAATCTTTCTGCCGTGCCCTTTGCACCTCAGGCCGTGGCTTCCTTGCGCACGCTGGATCGCCGGGGAGCTGAAGTTTCATTTACCGACTGAACGACTCTGAAAAAGGTGCCCCCTGTCCCAATTAGAGTCGCCAGTCGCCAGCCTCAATGGCGGGTTAAACCGAGCCGCCGGCTCAAGTGGTGGGCGCGGGGCTGGGTGGGGGGCAGGCAGGGGAGCCAGCAGCGCACGCCGGGGGGGACCGCGGGGGCAGCCGCCCCTCTCCAGGGCGCTGGACCCTTTCAAGCGAGCTGCGGCGCGCCGGGTTCTTGTGTGAAAAACAAGGGGCACAATGCTGGAGTCGTAACCTCCTCACCCCTGACGGCATGGGAAAGTGCACTCCTCAGCTGTTGGGTATAGAAAGGCTGCTGCAGGCATGAGAAATGTTCATAAAAATGCCGTTTAGAGCCTGCCCTTCTACTCCGCACATGTCATCTTGCCTATCAAGCTGCCTAATTGGAAAATTAGGCTGGCCTTAATTTAGAGCCCTGAAAGTTCACGCCAATAATTTCCCAGAGACTTTTTTCCCAATTACTATTATAAACGGTTTCAGCACATTGGAAATCTTTATTGAAAAAAAAAAAAAATACACCCAGAAAGAGCAGATCCTTCATTTCAGAGAGATTCTTTGATTTCTGTGTGTGAAATTGTATTGTTGTGCATCCTGTGAATGATCATCCGGAGGTGAATGTGACCCCCTGTTGTTTTCTGTGCATCATTCCTTATTGGACTGTATGTGGAGAGCTGAGCATACTTTAATTTACAGCATGTTATAATCTTATTTTGGAGCTTAATGCACCTGCTATTTTCTATCTGCTGAGGCTCTGGAAACAGCAGTGAGCAGAAGCTGCCTTGCAGGTGTAAACATTTCCCCCCCAGGGTCTTGTGTCTGTGGGCACCGCTGATCCTGAGTCACCTAAGGGGACCTGAGATGGTGTGCAGAATCAGGCCGGCTAGTTGGATCCTTCCTGACTTTGATGAGGGCTCGGCCTTGCAGTTGGCTACATCCAGACAGCTGTGGTCTACGTCTTTGAGATCTCAGTTTCGGACTCTGTTTAGATGATGTGGTGAAGATCTCCTTTCTGAGCCAGGATGCTGTCCATCTGAGACCCCTGATGGGTTAAAGGCATCGGTGACCATGCACGCCAGGCTGTCGTGTTTATCCTTGGCTGTTAGGATGAGGAAGAAGGATTTCAGCTGACTCCTGTTTGTCCTCTGCGGCTGGAAGCTGTGATCTGCAGCCGGCTGGGCAAGAGCTCGCAGAGGCAGCATGACAGGGTGCTTTTGTTGCTCCCACCGTACGTGCCAGCAGTTGGCTGCGTTGGAAGCTGGACAGGCTGACAAACCCTGTCGCTGTGTCTCTTGGCAGCAATAGGAGTGGCCAATGTGTACAGCAGGGACGAAAGCATGACTTGATAAACCTGTTAGTCCTCCGGATTTTTTTCCTGTTCCTGAAAGCTGCACACACAAAGCATGGGAACGGGAAAGGTCCATATTGAAGATGATTTTCGAGGTCAACGTTGGATAATTTAAGGGAGATGCAATGTGCTAAGGCCATGTACGCATCCTCCCTGGGTCCTGCTGAGCCATCTGGAGAGGCTGCTGTTCTTGCACAGCTGCTCTGCTACTTCCCACCCCACAAACTCACTCCCGGGTGAGTTTCCAACCAACTTTGACCCTGCCATTTGTGCAATTTAAGGCTTATTTGTCATTCTGGTTGCTTGTTTTGGAAGATGTTCTTACAGAGGCAGGGGTGGGGAGTGGGAGGGAGGAAAGGCATCTGGCATGAGTTGGGGGCTGTTGCCTTTCCATCTCCAGGAGGAGAATGCTGCTGAGCACTGGGGCAAGAGGATGCCCGTGAGTGAGGCCACCAGGCACAGCTTAGGGGCAGGATGCAACCCCAGGGTTAGGGTTTGGCAGGTTCAGCCCTTGGTGAAGCAAGTTATATGTGTGAGCAGGACCCCAAGCCTTCATCTTCCTCTAAAATTGTCACCACACACAGGCTGGGGCTGAGATCTAACGCTAATGCAGAAAGAAGGGTTCACCTAATGAATTGCCACCACCAATTATGAGAATGATTTTCCTTGAACTATCCTATCCATCCAAGCCGTGACAGCCCCAACAGCCTTGGTTAGGCTCTGGCAAGGCCGTGGAATTAAATTTTCTGTGAGTTATACTAATGTCAATACAACTTCGCACATTGCCGTGACTGACCCACAAATCAGAAGGGAAGCAAAGGTTGGATCCTTCAGATGAAAACCAAAACATTAGGGTAAAGAAAATACAGAGAACAAAGTGAAAACAAAACAAAGCAAACAAAAGTCCTGCTCAACACGGGCTCCATCTGCCCTCCCTGCAGGCCTGTAGTGTTGCACGGGAAGTCTCCCTGCCATAAAGCACCTGCATGTCCCTGAGAGTACCACTACCATTTCGCTCCTGCTTGAGGGCAAAGCCAGGCCCAGATGGGCCTCACAGAGCAAGGGGTCCTGACTTCGTGAGAAAGAAGTGCTGTTATTGTTCCACATTTATTCAGTGGTTTTGAAAGGGCAGGAGGCCTTCCTGGAGCAGGATTGAATCTCAGGTGCATGAAGTTGGGCAGAACAAGAGCATGGTCCCTTGTGCAACCCAGAGAGGTGTATAATGTACAGTATGGAGTAGAAAGGTGCATGGGTACTGGGTGGAGAAAATAGGATGTAAAAGGCATGTTTCTTCAATTTACAAAGAAAGATAAAAGCATGCTGCTGGCCATCCGCAGCAGTTCTTCTGCCAGCACCTGACTGTGTCTCCATTCAACATTGTGGTAAGACCCAGAGCTCAGCCAAGTCACTCCTGTAAAAGGGCCAATTACAGCATCTCTGACCTTATTTTGGGTGCCTTGTTTGCTGGTAGCAGTGAGTGCACCAGGCTGGAAGAGCTGCGACTGGGCACCTTGATGCAAACCACAGTAGCACCCTGTGAGCTCTGAAGATGGGCAGCTGGGGAGGACCTTTTCCCAGTCGTCAGCCCCAGCTTACCTGCTATTTATAGAAAAGCACAGTTGTATGTACATTTTACCCTATTTGAGCTCCTTGACACAGGACTTAGTGGCCGGCCTTGCCAGGGATGTGCCCCGTCTACTGCTTTTCGTCTGGGCAGGCCCGCACTTCACCAGCGTGAAGTTAACGGGAGTTATCCTCCCTGCCCTCCGCCGCTTACAATGGAAATTAGTTCAACAGGATGAAAGGTTGATGGTGGGAAAGCATGTCAGAAAATACAATGCAGAGAACACAACTCTTGGGAGCGAGCTGTTTGTTTTGTTATTTGAAAGGGCTCAGGATTTAGCCAAGGGGGCGTAGTTATAATTTACTTTAAGAGATGCTGACAACTGCATTTGTCAGGTTAGATTATGGTCATATGTCATAAAGGATCACTCTGTTGTTTTACTGCTAGTGTATATATGCATAAGTACTTTGGGCCTCAGTGTGGATAAAAAATATGGCTCTGATGTGCGAAAATCCATACTGCTGCCTAAATTTCCACGCTGCTACATGGCCCTTTGGTCACGATGGGACTATTCAGTGCATACGTTTGAGCACTTGAATGGATTTTAAGTCTTTGTAGATCTGAAATAGCTTGACCTTCTGACAACCACACTCTCTTAATTACTTGTCCTAAATACAGGCAGACTGAATGGGATGTGCCCAGATATTTTCAAATAGATGTGAGCTCAGTGCTGAAGAGATTGGGCCGACACAGGCACCTTGATCTGCCCCTACATTCAGAGGTAGGTACTTGTTTAGCCAAGTAACCTCATGCCTTAAACTTATGTTTTGCTATTCATTCTCATTACTTCCCTACCAATTTATGCTACTGTGCTTACACAGAGTATTACTATTTGCCATCCCCCTTTTATTTCTCTTAATTTTTAATTTCAAACTCTAAAAGTCTGAGGATTGATCTATGATTTTTTTTCTTTTCCTCCAAAGAATGCCTGTCACTATTTGTGTTTCTTAATTGAACGTTTTCTTTCTACTAAAGACCTGCATATTTGAAAAAGCCAAGTACTTCCAAGAAAGCTGCCAGAACTTTGCTGGAGGGATGATGCTTAGCAAGGGTACAGGCGCTTCTGGGGTACTGAGCCATATGGGACAACTCTGAACAGTTTCAAGCTCCTGACATGAAACATAGTCCCTCTCAGGCTGCGTACCAGTGAATGTGGGCAGACCCCTGAGTAAAGCAAGTCTGATTTGAATGTAAATGACAGGACTTTGCTGCAGTTGTCCACACTGAGGTGCTAGTGAAGAAAGAGCTTGGTCTTTCTGAGTTTGATGTTGTGTTTGTGCCGGATCCCTTGCCATTCCTTCTCTTGGTAGTTAAAGAGGGATGAAGAACTGAATAGATGCACAGGTAGACAACTGCCCGTGCCATTTTTTTCCCATTACTTTCCAAATAGCTCTCTCCCTTCTGCCCCATGTTTGTTATTCTTCATGCTGTGCTCCTGAAAAGCAGTAGTTGAGCTTAGGAGAGTTCAGTTGTTCCACCCTGAGGGGTTATTCTGATAGAATTATTTTCTGCATGAGGGTGGATACATTAAAACACACCTCTCGCAGCCAGATAGGCAGAACGGGATGTTGGCAGCGCACATCTAGCTTACCCGGAGGGGTCTGTGGATGCTCATGCCAGGAACTCACTGCATGCTCACCTGAATGGAGGCCCTTCTGGAGTGCTACCTTTGGCTTTTTAAAAATCAGGTTTAACTGTTGAACCCTGAGTTTATTATATGATGCTACATTTTTAGTATAGGAATACTCCAATTTTGAGTGTGGACATGCATTTGATTCCTGTGAAACACTTGGCCATGGCTGCAGGAGCAGGTAGGTTTTTAGTAACTAGTACTTGTTCGCTGGTGTCTACATCTCCCCATCTTCTCAAGTTCACAGTCTGTTGTCACTTAAGCTAAATGAGACACTGTTGGGCTTTTCCCGGTGCTTTTTGCTCCCAGAAGGACACGTCGTTAGCCGTGCGCGTGCTGCGACAGCCGGGGTCTGGCCGGGGCGGCGTGGGTCTTGCCGGGGCTGTGCTGGTGGCACAGCTGTGCTGCCTGCCCCAGCACAGAGCCAATTCTCCCCGGTGCAGGGGCTGGTGGGCACACCTCAAATTAGCCATGTGGCCAGCGTTTAACCGCAACATTACCGATTCGCATCCGAACAGCTGACAGCCTGAATAATTTACTGCATGCAAATGGTGGGACCTGCTGTCTCTGTTAGTGCTGGGATCTGATTGCCACAGCCCATTAATCGTAATTGCTAGTTTGTGCTGACAGGAGCAGGGCCATCACCCTGTGAGTGATTAGGCAGCTACCAGGGAGACCGTCCCCCTCCTCACCCTCCCCTGCAAGGGGGCTAGGGCTTTTTTTTTTTTTTTTTTATTTAATTGAACTGCAAGGCCAAACCCAGTGACTTCCATGTGCTGTGGCCCCCAGGCAGCGCAGGGGAAGCCCCCACCCCAGGGGAACACGTTTGCTTCGGGGGCCCAGTTGGCGCCTGAGGGTTTTGTGAGGGCTGCCCCGGAGGCGGACAGGACGCCAGGTGCTTGTGGGAGAAGAACTTCCCCGGCATGAGTCCCGCTGCAGGGGCTCAGGGCCACCAGCCCCGTCTGGCTTGCAGGGGACGGTCCCCCAGGGTCTCCCCACCTCTCTGCAGTGCAGCGTCTAGCATGACCGTCAGTCCAGTTTTAAATGGCTAAAGCAAAGGAGCATCCACTCCGTGTCTTGCCTCTCAGATTTCTTCACCAAGAAGCTTCTTCATGACAGCCCAGCTTCTCTTTTCCTTTTTTCTTTGCCATATTCAGCCTATCTTCCCCACCCTTAGCTGTGCCATCCGTACAACTGCCCAGACACCCTCTCTGCATTGCTCAGGTACCTCCTCTGCTCTGTAAACCCTTCAGGTTCTTCTGCAGAGCAGATTTGATCCTCAGTCATCTTTGTTGATCAATCAACTCTTTGTGAATGCACTAGCTTTCAGTTTTGGGTGCTTTTGCAATGAGGGGAATAGCAGTAGCCATCACAGCTGTCCTGAGTGCCTGGGAGGGTGGGTTACCAGCAGACGAGGTTGGAGCAAGGGGGAGAGGCAGAAAAGAGGAGAGGAAGCTTTCCTCCCTGTAAAAGCCTGGGAGAGCGGACTAGAAGGAAAGGAGGGAGGGAGGCAAGAGTGTACGATGGTGGGTGCAGGGGACAGGGAACGAGGGAGGAGGAGGAGGAAGAGGCGGAGGCAGCAGAGGGACCAGACAGTGGGGCAAGAGCTCGGACAGCCGCGGAGCAAGCCTGGGCCTGGGGAAGCTGCTCGTCAGAGCTGGGCACGAAGGAGCAGGGCTGCTCATTTTGGCTTGCAATGACAAATGATAGTTTTTCAAGTCATCACCTTCTAACTGATGACTGCATGAGAGTGCAAGCCCACATGAACAACTGTCGTTTGAATGGCTGGGGGATGTGGAGAGCTGGGGAAAAAAAAACCCTCTGGAAATGGTGTCACGAGCCTGTTTGGCATCTCTAAGTATGTGAGCTATTTCAGGTATGTTTGCTAAAATTCTCAGTTACTTGCCAGTACATGATATAGTTATGCCTCTGTGCGCGTGCATGCTGTATATGAGGACATGTATCCTGGTGCAATGATACACACGTTTCCTTTAAATCTGTCATGTCAGGCCCCCATGTATAGCAGAAGAAAATGAGATGTGCTGGTGGTTTGCTGCTCCTGTTGATACAAACTGTATTTAGTCTTGACCAGCTCTTGGACATTTGAGAAGTGGGAATTATTTTTCTTGTTCCTTTTCTTTATGTACTCTATAGCACAAATAACAAATAGCACAAGGGCTCTGTTACCCATCTCCCCTCCCTGTCAATCCATGTGCTTAGAATACACAGCTGAATCCAGGCAGAAATTTTGGAAAATATCTGCTGGGGGGGAAGACATCATCTGATCCCTTCCTTAATTAGAACATAGGCTTGATTTGTCTATCTTGAAATGTGAAAGACGTTTGTTTGTTAAGCAAATACTTAACAAAGGCTTATTTCAACCCTGCGCAAATGTATGCAGCTCTCCTGCCCGCTCAGTTTTCCCAGGAATATGAGCATTAAGGGTGAGATGCAACCAGTTTGCGTCCTTCTGGTGCTGAAAAAAAGACATGATTGAGAGCAGGTGTGATAGAGGTCTATAACATTGTTTTATGGTAGGGATTGATTGTTCTTCCAGTGCAAACAATACGGGCATCCAATGAAGCCAGCAAGAGGCAAGTTCAGAGCAAACAGAAGAAAAAAACCTTCTCCAGGTGCTACATAGCTAGCTCCTTTCTGTGGGATGTTGGGGAGGCTGAAAGTGTGCACAGCTCGAAGGGGAGACTCCACAAATCAAAGGAGGGGAAATCTGCCAAGGGTTGCTAAATGCACAGAAGCTGCTACTGGCTGAGGCAAATCTGCCATTGGTTGGAAGCTGGGCAATGCTGGTCTGACCCAGTCCAGCTCTTCTTGTCTCAGTCATCCACCCCAAACAGGGGATCTGCTCTCAGATGAGTTGTCTGGGCCACGTCCTGTGTGCTGCATCAACCAGCTGTGGTTGGCTAAAACTGAGCTTCTCCCATGACATTAATCTAACCCCACCGTTCCTGTGGGTGGGCTTCAGAAGTGCTATATCCTCCGAGGCATTTATCAATGCCTATCTGTGTTTAGCCTAGGAGCAGTGCCTGGCCTGAAAACTCACTTTGCTTGAGCTGGCCTGTTAAGGAGAATGGGCATCTTCAAAAAAAAAAAAAAAAAAGAAGAAGAAGAAGAGGTCACAACATGTTGAATTTGACATCCTCTTTACCCAGACCTCCCACCTCTCTGAGGCCTGGCACACACACCTCTTCTGAGCAATCTTCCCTCAGCCAACGCTGCCCTGAGGTCTGCGGGTATTTATATGGCTGAGGTGATTACTTTGCCCTCATGCAGAGGAGGGGTTTGTCCCCAAAGCCCTGCTCTCATGATGCCTGTGGGATTGCTCTGACTCAGAGGAGCTCTTTCCCATCACACATAAACACTGGCCATGGAGCTCCAAACAGCAGCTTCCACCTTGTACCAGTTTAGGCCTTCTCAGAAAGTACCTTCAAAATTGCACTAAAATAGGGATAAAAACCTATTTGGGGGAAAAAAAACCCACCACCACCAGCAAATCCAAGCAATTTTTTTAAGTCAGTTCTGAAATTTCATGATTTTTCATTGTTTTGATCTGACACAGCTTATTTCTGAATGATGGACGTGGTGCAGCTATCTAGAAATCTCGTTTGAAATGCTAGAAAAGTACTTCTCCTGAGCCTATTCCAGCTTCATCTTTCACATCTGCGTTGTGCTGGGACCTGTTGTATTGGCCAAGGCATGGAAAGGTCCTCAGCAACTCTGGAGGTGCACGGGCTGCTAAACAAATATTTCTACAAGGACAAATTCACTAAACGAGTTTAATTTGGGTATTTTTCTCTCTTTGCTTAGGTGACCTTGTGGTATGACCCTCTGAAATGTGTCTCTGTGGTGGTGGGATGTCCCATGCGCCTGCCGGCTCTGCATTGTGCCATTTTCTCTGTCTTGGCGCTTCGCTCCCCCTTCATGCTTGGCTTTTATAAGGAACTATGCAACATAACAGCCTGGGGGGTGGGCAGGAAGAAGTGACACTCTGATTGACCATTTTACATAATCTTTAACAATAGAAGGGTTTTAGTGACTTGGTACAGCCTGTACTCAACATAAAACCCAGTCTGTTATCTAGAAGTGCTTAGATGGCAAGATAAGCTGTTAATGCTAGTGGAGGAACATTACTAAATAAGAATACAATGATGATATTTTTTTCCCCACTTCCACTCTTTTTCCCTTTTCTAAAATGTTCCCTTGAGCATTACCTGATAGACTTGAGTCCTGCATCAGGTCATTGTTTTGGTTGGACAGGCTGAGATCTTTTCCTCATTTTAGCTGATGCTAAAATTGCATTTTTTTCCTTCTTTTTTAAGTAACTCAAGATATAAGCTAACCAAAACACACATGTGTTCCAATCTGATAGAAAGCAGCTTTTACATCCTAAGAAGTAAACCCTTGTTCCAGATTACAGGGATATGTATTATCTAGTGATATTAATACTTAAGAAAAAACTTCATATAATGAAAATTCCCCCTTTTTTTTTCTGAAACTCTTGCTGAACTAGCAGCTGTTGTACTCCATACCAGGATGCATACTGATGGGTGTCTAAATAGCATTTACATTATGTAAATTGCAGACAAGAATGATACTAGGGCAGTCTATCACCAGAGCCATCTTTTGGGGCTCGTCATGGAGGAATTAGAAAGAAACCCACCTGCAGTCACCCCAGAGGTGCCCACGTTTGCCAACTGAGTGCTAGGAGAGCAGGGAGCAGGGCTCTTAGCTTCCTTGTATTCAAAGGTGAGGGGAATGGAGTCAGGCTGCGGCATCTGTCCTTTGCATGTGCTCCTCAGTTTTCGATTCTGCTGGGTGTCCTCAGCTCTGCAGAAGGAGGATATTCGCCAAGACAGTGCTTCTGCCCTGGCATCAGTGGAGGGATCAATGCCCTCGCGAAACTGGCCCTTTCCGAAGAGCCCCTCTGTAGAGTCAAGGATGCTTGTCCACACGCAGGACATCTTAGTGGGTCTGTCACACCACACGTGCATTACCTCTGTGTCAGCTCCATCCTGCCCTGCCAGGAGGGCGAGTGATGTGGAGCCTGGAGGGCACCGGGGGCACTGCTGCAGGGGGGGTTGGCCTGGTGGGAATTTCATGTTTGCAGGGAAGAAAGAGGGAGGTCCCCGTGACATGAGGTGACGTGTGGAGAGATATGTGGGTTGGGGAAGGACTGGTGAGAAGAGGCTACCCCTCTGGAATAGCAGGTTTGAAGGAATCCTGTCCAAAACCTCACTGCTGCAGAGGGGTGGCGAGGAAGTACCTGGGCCCAGTGGCTGCCCAACTTGCGAAGCGATGAAGTGCAGCTGCAGGAGAGGCAACAGTTCTGCAAAAATGGCATTGCAGAGGGTAACAATTCAGCATTGTCATGTTGTAGCAGGGAAGGCAAGTGTCCTGGGACATGTAATAGGAGAATGGCTTGGCAGGACCTACAACCTCATCCTTCCACTCTGCTCACACTTGTGTGGCCTCCACTGGGGCACCAGTTCCGGTTTTAGTTTCAGTACTGCAAAAAGGACGTGGGTCAGTTGTTGAGAATGCAGAAGAAAACAATGCTCAGGGGCCTGGGATATGTTTTGGAGGAAACATTGAAAAATCAGCGTTGTTTAGACTAATGAAAATGTGGAAGGCTTCAACTACGTACACGTCAGCTCCGGGGAGCAGCATTCTCCATGTCTGTGGAAGACAGGAAAGAAAAGTGATTGTTTAAATTGCAGTAGAGGAGCATTGCATTAGACTTCATAAAATAATTTCTATCAATAAGGCAACTGAAGGAGTAGGATAAATTGCCTGAGGGAATTTGTGCAGCTTTTGTTACTGGAAATCTTTAAGGAGAACTCAAACATCTACCTGGCTGCTCTCCTGCCCTGAGCAGCGGAGTAAGCGAGATGACTTCTTGAACTCTCTCCTCTTCTAGGACCTATTCAGCGGAGGGCATTAAAAATGTGCTTGAATCAGACTGGAGTCATCGGCTTTGTCTTGGCTAGGATACAAGCGTTATAAAAAGTGTTAAAATTGATCCATATTCAGGAAAGCATTAAAACATACGGATCATTTCAGACACGTTTATCACCCGGTGGGTTTTGTCTTGCGTAGGAAGAAAAGGGCTGGTAACAGAATGTCTTAATTAACACATTTCAGAACTCCAGTGTGGATGCAGTCGTGTAGCTTTCAACATCTCCTTGCTCGCCAAGTTGAAAGCAACACTGCCAAAACTTTCCAACACATCTTTAAATCCCGGCCGAGGACCAACCCAGAGGGGTTTAAGCATGTATTTAAAATGAAGCATTTGTTTAGTTTACATGCTGCTTGCAAGGGTGCCAGGCAGGGAGTTTTGTGTTCAGGGTCGGTGCTCACCCAGTGGGAGGACACGCCGTGGCAGAGGCGTGCGGGATGCGCCCAGACTTTGCCGGCAGCCCATCGCTCCCCACACAGCTCTGCCACTGGGACATGCGGCCCTGGGCAGGGGCTGCTCTCCCTAAATCCGTAGTGGTCTGGGGATCGGCGTGCCCAGAACCCGTCAGAGCAAGTGACGTGACGCACTTGGAGTGGAGCGCAGTGGGCCTGGCAAAGCGGCAGCCCTTAAGGTGATGAAAGTTTTGTCTGTCATCTGTCTGTCTGGGGACCACTGGGACGTGCAGGACTTCGCCATCAGCTCTGCTGGATACTGGGTGCTGAGAGCAGCTCCTGCCTGCCCCAACACCCAGCCCCAGTCAGTCGGGTGCCTCCACTTCATCTGTTCACATGGCTCCAGTCATTGCTCTGAGTAAACTCTGCTGTGTTTTTCATTCACCTCCAAATTTTTAATTTGTCAAATTTATTAAACACCTCACTGCAGAAGGTAAAATTTAATATTAGAAGTAACGCACAGATGTTGTTATCCAGGCAATGCCTAATGAATGATGAAATGTGGATTAATTGATATTTTCTCTTGAAAGGTTTTTTTGTGTGAAAGTCCTTCTCTAGATCCTGCACAGTTGGATATTTTCCGCTTAAATTTTTGCGGTGTGAGGTTAGTGGAAGAATACAAATTACATACTTTTATACCTTAAAACACAGTATTTAGAGGTCGGAGACTCTGAAATACTTGACCACCATCATTCAAAAAGGAGATATGTTCGATATACATGAAGAATATTTTCCTCCACCTGTGGAATGAATATGAGTAATTGCCTCACACAACTCACACTGGTACTTTTCGTTTCCCTGTCAGAATATGATTTGCATCAAACAGTTGTTGTGTTTGTGTCCTATCTGATTTACCACCTTTCATACATGCTTTCCATGCTGGAGACTGTCTTCTCTCTTGCTTCATTTAAAACCATCAGCCTTTTTTTCTTACTGTAGCTTGTGTGCCAGAGTTTTATGTGTGCCACTAGTATTTTTGCTGACCTCCTAGGCTTTGTAGGATATATTAATTTCCTCTGAGCAGTTGCAAAACCTTACTGTTTTTCTAGCAGGACTTTAGCATGACTTGAAATGTGTGTCTCCAATTTGAACAAATGTGATTCTGTTTAAATACCTGGTGGGTTTGCTTTTTTTAGCTATTTACGGGGGTGCTAGATGGTAACCTGTGCAGCATCAGGCAGATGCTCCCAATGGTAATGCTCACAGTGCAGCCTGTTTTCAGTCTAGTGATTGCCCTACACTCTTGGAAAACATTTAGCTATGGCCTTTGTCAGCAAGACACCCCATTTTAAGGTAGGCGGGTGTCAGCCAACTTCACCGCAGTTTACGGGGGTTTCCATGCTCATGATGCATCGCTTTCTGCTGCCTGATCACAGGGCCAGGACCTGAAGGAGTGTGTCCTTTTGTCTCCGCAAAGCCACCAGGGAAGTCCCCGCTCTGTTGTAATGAGTGGCAGAACCTGTGTTAAAATCAACAGGAATGGTATTTTTCCCTGCGTGTTTCCTATGATACACGCAGCCAGGGAAAGCGGCGTAGGTAATACCGTAAACACTGAAGTAGCCTGGTGTAAAGAAAGGCTGGCAAGACTCTGGGTATGAGTCAAAACTTAATTCATTTTTAATCCCGGGGCCGGCCGGCAGTTGCTATTCTGTTATCAACCTTTCTTCGCCCCCCAATATTTTGATTCCAAAAAAAGAGACTAAAAACAATAACTGCTTGGTTAGCAGCGGTTTCTTTATGAACAATATAAATAGATGAGTACTGCACTGCCCTACACTGAGAGTTTGAAAAGGGTATTTACAAGGCTCCTTAAGTTAAATGAAGTATAAGATCTTTATTGGTTTGTGGGCTGTAAGCGCCTGTGGCAATCCAGAGACAAACCAAGACCAACAGAAAAAAAGTACCCTTTGATAAATAACCTTTCCATATTAAATGCACATCAATCTGACATCAACAATTAGCTGTCAGGTGCTTGGCTTTGCTAGCAAAGGCCAATTTTCAGATTAGTGCTAATTGCAGGGCGGGCTGACACATCAACTCAGAGCCCCGGTAGCTAACGGCCGGGGTAGGAGCGGACTTCAATAGTGGGAGCAGGGGAGGGCTGAGGCTGCCTGTCTCCAGCTTGCTGGCAGTTTGACTGTAGACTAAAGTAATGGAGCTGGCAGGGTGGAATCAATTACTGGCCAATGAAGATTTTCCCACAGGTCGAGGCTTGGGAAAAAAAGGACGTTCCTGCTGCCGAGACAGCTGGCATGGACTGTCCACTGGGAAAGGAGCCTGGAGACTGAGAAAAAGAGGGACAGTTCTCGGTGATAAACTGGTGACAGACTATAAATTATGAAAAGGGGATTTGGCAGAGGATTTAGAGCTTGCTACCTCTGCTTTTCCCTCCCCCAAGATTTTAATGCCAGCCATGTTCACTGAGTCATTCAATTATCTTAGTTAGAAAATAAGAAGTGTTAAGAGAAAAGGCTCAGAATATATTTTGCTGAGCAGGGTGTGCACACGTGTGAGCTGAGCTTTTAAAAGCCTTTAAACCAGCACTTTCCCCTCCAAGCAAACCTTCGGACTGAGCCCCTTGATGCAATGCTTACTAATGCTGCTCTGTCTGGTGCTCGCTCATGAGATGATTAGATTCCTGTAGTGCTGTTTCAAAAGTCACAAAACATTTTGCCTTTTTGATCAATCTGAAATTTCTTTTCCTGCTCCTTTTCTATAGCAGTTCGCTTTGGTCACAAAGAAAACAGTAGCAATGCAGGAGTGCAGCACCTACCTCTGCATTTCACTGCATCTGGGCAGCAAAGTCAGTGATTTACTTGCTCTGAAGAACACTGTCTTTCACTGGCAGAAAGGAATCACCAAAGCATTCATGGCTGGGAACAACCAGCTCCTTCTGTACTGAAAATAAGATGTTTATGTTCTCGAAATTAAAATATAACAGTTTAAGCATGCACTGAAGTGAAATCTGTATATAAAAGACTGACAGATGCCAAGCTAAAGATGCAGGTCCTATTCTTCCTGCTCCTTCTGAATATGTTTCCACATCAGGATGAGGATTAAATTGTTTCTTTCTGTATCCTTTTTTGTAATCACAGGAGTTTAGTTAGAAAAGTCAGGAGGCGACATGTAAGCACTTGTCTTTTTTTGCTGTGTAATATTTATTCCTAATATTGTGATCAGAAAACTAAGAATCTTTGGGCTATTTTTGTAGCCTTGTTATAACTGAACAATACCTGTAGTGGGACTTTTGTGAGGCTGATGAATTTGTCTGGGTTTTATGTTGGTATAACTGAAATGATGACTGTGTCTGCACCAGCAAACCTGGTATTTGATGTGTGTATGTGCCTGTGTGTGCGCCTATATTGGTTAATCTCTTTCTACCCCTATGCACTCCAAAATAAAACATAATGAAGGCATCCAATCACCCAGCAACCACCAAACAAAAGTTTATATACCTGTATTTTGCAGTACATGGGCACAGGGCAGTTCACTTGAGAACGGGGTCATGGCCCTGCAGTGACTGCCCCAGCTGTCCTGGACCAGGAGCATGTTGAGCTGTGGGCATGGTAGTTACCATGGGCTTCTTCTGATTTGTTTTCTATTTTCTAAGTCAGTATGATTTGCTTGATTCACAATTTTGAGCATTCTTTCATGGCCCTGAGGGATAGAAATCTACTTTTTAATGAAGGCTGAGATTCTCACATTCAGGAGCTGGGGCTTTAGGAAAAACATCCATTATCACAAGACATTAAGAAAAATCTCAGGAGATTTGGCAACGTTAAGTTTAGGTTAGGTTTGAAAGGCTATGTGGGAGGCTTGTAAAAAATATGACTCTGGTTTACATCAAGTTTAACTAGATCTTTCTGAAACTTTCCAATTGTGCATGTCAACAGATGGATGAAAAGCAGCTTGTTTGTTACGTCAACTTGCAGGATCTGGAGAAGGATTTCTCTTGGCTGTGCCCAAGAGTTGGGAGAAAGTACAGAAAAATCCAGCAGTCATCCAGCTCAGGCAGAGCCCCTTTCTCCTTCCCACTCCTCCATGTGGCTGATCCTCCTCTTACCTAACTGCCTTTCTCTTTTCCCCTCTGCAGGCACCAAAACAACTCCCACTGCTGCTCCTCAACCATGACAGGGGAGACCAGTTCTCCCAGAGGCTTTGTTTGTTGCTTCACCACTTCTTGTAACCCTTCTTGGCTTCAGCTTTGGCATTTGTGCCAGCCCTGCTCTTCCTACCAGTGCACCCGGGATCCCACCACACCCAGGCTCAGGCCACTCTGTACCATGGCCACCACCATGGCCATGCCACCATCACCACAGACTACAGTAGTCCAGCAGGAGCTTAAGTCCACCCACTGCTTTTTACCCCAAGCTCCAGCTTTGCCAGTGATCTCTTCCCTAATTCAAAGGGGGTGTTTAAGGGTGAAGAATGAGGTATTGCTGCTAAGGCAGATAACAGAGAGGTGATGTTAGTGACAGATAAGTTGATACTGCAGGGGGAAGATTCCTCTTGGTCCTGCCCTGCCTTCAGTGGTCTCTTCATTTCCCCCCCTTGCCCTCTCACAGCTGTACCCACGTGCAGGATGGGGCAGATACAAAGGTGTATGTGGGAAGTACATGTTGCTCTCGGAAGAAAGGTCATGTAGTATCTACTGTTTTCTTTGTGAAGGATGACAGATATCCTTGAGTCTTCATGGAAGGAAATCTGGATCTGATCATGGGGGTTAAATAAGAGGCACAGCAGTGGTCCTGCTTTAGGAAACGCAGCATGTTGGTTTCATTGTAGGGTTACTGAGATAAAAAACAAGGACTACAGTTTTTAGAGGTACCAACTGAGAACTGTTCAAACTGCTACATTTCTAGAGTAGAGCTAATCCAGCTCTATGAAGATCTGTTTCAAAGTTTTCTTTAACAGGAAAAAAACCCAAAGAAGATGTATGGATGGACTCAAATCAGAAGATACGTTTCCTTGAAATAAATAAAAGTGTCTGGCCATGCTGTGAGCCCAGCCTACTCTGAGCCTCATTTGTGGCATGGCGAGACAAGCAGGGAGACAGTCTAAGAATGGGCAAGTCCCTCCACAGGACTGTGACAAGGCCCCAAGATACAAGGGGTGGCATCTGTGGCCTGAGGTCATGGCTTGCACAGACATTTTCATGCAACTTTGTGAAAAAGGTGCTTGAGGGACTCAGGTCAAAAACTACCAGTGCTGTTGAGGGTCCATGAGATGCCCAAGGCATGCTGGGCTGTTCCTAAAACCTGATGGTGTCCTGGCCTCACTACTGGTTTTCCTCTTCTTATATTTCTGGCAAATCTGTTCTGCAGATTGCATTAGATGTTTTTGTTTTCTGAAATAATATAGAGACTTGCCTGACCCTGCTGACAGGTCTCTAGGCTGAGCAATTTCTTCGCCGAGAGGCAGATTGGGCAGTGCTCCTTATCAACCCCAGCCATGGGAGACCCCAGTTTGAACAACAATTGCTTCCTTGGGTCAGACATTTCCTTGTGGGGTGCCCTGCGGGATGAGCAGCCCCCGTGCTTGTTTTGGGGTTAGTCTAACAGTGGGATTGGTGACTGTGGTACCTACTACAAAGGGTGCTGGCAATTAAATACCTGTGCTGTTTTTGACTGGGATAGGGTTAATTCTCTTCATAATAGCTGGTATGGGGCTATGTTTTGGATTTGTGCTGAAAACAGTGTTGATAACACAGGGGTGTTTTCCTTACTGCTGAGCAGTGCTTACACAGAGCCGAGGCCTTTTCTGCTTCTCACCCCACCCCACCAGCGAGGAGGCTGGGGGTGCACAAGGAGTTGGGGGGGGGGACACAGCTGGGACAGCTGACCCCAGCTGACCAAAGGGATATTCCAGACCATATGACGTCATGCTCGGCAGATAAACTGGGGGAAGAAGAAGGGAGGGACACATTCAGACTGATGGCATTTGTCTTCCCAAGTAGCTGTTACGTGCGATGGAGCCCTGCTTTCCTGGAGATGGCTGAACACCTGCCTGCCCATGGGAAGTGGTGAATGAATTCCTTGTTTTGCTTTGCTTGCGTGCGCGGCTTTTGCTTTACCTATTAAACTGTCTTTATCTAAGCCCACGAGTTTTCTCACTTTTACTCTTCTGATTCTCTCCCCCATCTCACTGGGGGGGGAGTGAACGAGCGGCTGTGTGGGGTTTGGTTGCCGGCTGGGGTTAAACCACGACGAGGTCAAAGGGGTTTTAAGTGTGTCACATGCATGTTGGCCTGGCAGCAAATTGGTTTGACTGAATGGAGGAAAAATGCACCTTCTGAGGTTTCCCTCTTGGCTGCACTGAGCCCTGCAGGGTACCTGCAGCTCCTCACCAGTGCCTAATGGCAGGGTGATGAAGAACTTAGTTAAATTAGGTGCTGTCATGGCCGCAGAGCAATGCAGTGAGATAAAAAAGAGACAAATTCAGATCTGACTGGTGTCTTGGCTATGATTTTTCATTATAATTGCTGAAGACTGTCTTCTGTTGGCTGCATCCTGTGGCCGTTGCTTGTTAAGGGGAACTCTGTGGCTTTGTCTGCTTGGTCTTGACTGTTTCGTGACTCACCTTATAATAGATTCACCTTCCTCATGTGACAAGTAACATTCAGAATAGGAGAGAGGCTCATTAATGGATGTGAATATGTGGTAGACGAGGCACCAAGATGTCAGGAACAAATCCAGCCATAGTCTGGTGGCTGCAATGAGAGAAAGCTGTCTGAGCGACAGGACAGCCTCTCCCGATCATTTCCGTGGTAGAAATCTCATTAGATGTATTCAAATTGCACTGGAAGGTGAATAGATGGGCCAAAGCTGATTTTAGTATCAAACAGGTAATGCAGGGCTATTGTACTGACTGTATCATTTATTTTTATATGTACTTCAATAAAATCCTCAGGGATAGCCTTGCTTCAACATTAGGCCTGGCTTACAGCAAACTGCCAGAACTTTTAATGACTCTTAGTCAGCCTTGGAAGAGGCCAGACACGCCAAAGAGGAGGTGCAAAGCTCTTCCACTGGCTAAGGGAATTATTTTCATCATCCAAAGTGCTGTCTCCAAAGTTTCTGCTTGAAAATCTCCCCCTGTTCCCAGAATAATTCAGGGCAACTCCGATTGCAGAAGGAAAGCTACTCAGAACAGATTTTCTGTGGGGGCTTCTCCATGTCTCAGGCATGGCTCCTAGTGATAAAAGGGACACACATGAAGTGACAAGAAACCCTGTAACGAGAGCTGTGGCAGGTATCTGTGCTCCTGGAAGTTTTTTCCACATCTTTCCCCGCCTCTCCCAGGGAAATGGATGGGGAAGTACTTTTGGCTGGTGGAAAGTCATCCAGGGGGGCTACAAAGCCTCCCATCATTTCTGTTTTCTTTCATGCCCCCACACCCCTCGGACAGGAATCGTCCATGTACACCCCTGACAATTGCAGCGGCACTTGCACGGCTCCGGGGAGGCCTGCCAGGTGTCCTAGCAAACATGGCCGCTCGCTCGCGGGGGGACAGGGCAACAATACCCTGGCCCAGAGGATATCTCCACCCAGAGACCTGAGCTGATTCCAATCTCGAAACACTGAGGAAACAATTGAAAGCTTTCAGGCTTAGGTAAGAGGACTGAAAAAGGCTCTGAAAATGTGGAGCGGTATGAATTGAGTTTGAGCATCCTGAACAGATCCTGTTTAAATGCTGGCACAAAAGACTTCCCCGACAGGAGCCACCCTCGCTATCCCTAGGGATGTTTTCTAGACAAAAACCAACATAAATAAAAAAAAACCCGCTCAAACACCCCAAAACTGGTTGCTAGCACCAGTTAGCCTCCACCTCCATGGACGGGCTCACATGTCCCCGCTCACATCTGAAAGCCATCTCACTTTGGTGTGATCCAAGCAGGCTTCCATGCCCACGTTGAAGCTCCCATGGCGGCGATGACTGCAGGGTCACCAGCAACCAGTGACCTGGGACGGGGTCTGCGGTGGCGGAAGCACCTCCAAGTTACCCCAGCTCAGATACATCCTTCGAGTGACTTTAAGAAACTTGGCTTCTGACAGAGGCTTTCAGTGCCCAGAGCCAAAATGTGAGGCATTTTAAAGGACTTTCTCAAACCCGCTATGACTCATGCAAAAATAAAGCATTTCTGGATATGAAAAGACCATTTATCCCCTGTACACACAAAACTATTTTTTTCCCCCTCTCCACATTGTAAGCTCTTTGGGAAAGGGGACTTTTTATCGCTCTCAATTCAGGGCTTTATGACCATGCGGTATCTGATTTTCTCCCAAAAGGAAATAATGAAAAAGCATCTTTCTCCCTTTTTTTCTCTGCAGCAATTCAGGCTATAAGAAGATTAAAATTATCAGGATTTTCTACTTCACATTTTCTTATGTAAATACATAAAATATCATGACTGGGAGGGCTGAAAACTTGTCTATGAAATACTGGTAGCTGACAGATTAAAGCTTCATATCCTGGCTTGTTGTCTATTAACCTGTTCATCAACTCAGTATGAAAAACATTTCAAAATATTAATAAAATATAGAGTAAATTTAGCTTATATCTTTTTTCCATTTCACTAGTTGCTTTTCGTTCATATGAAATCAAAACCTGACTGCCCAGGAAGATCCTCTGTCCTGTGCTATCCTTCCTTAGCCAAATGTTTCTGGTGTTTATTTCTTAAGAGCTCACACAACCTCTGGCATCTGCAGAAACGAGATCCAAACCTCAGCCTGCTCTATAGGGATGCCAGCGTATGGCCTTGCTCGTCGGCCAGTATGGGCAGAGGGGGCAGCGTGCCCTTCTCTGAAGGCCTGATGCCACATGACGGTCCTGCTCTAAAGCACTCCCAGAAGGACTCTATTCAGGATTTATTTTTGCTCCTCTAAATATATTTTAAAGTCACTTCTGCTTATTTGTACAGCTTTCCCAGAGTCCTCTTTTCCCAGCTTGTTTATAGTTGGAAGGTATTCTGCTTATTGCTCATCCTAATCTCTTGCATCTTTACTTAGCAGCGCTGAATCTATTGCCCTCATCCCTGTCTCCACTTTACTACAATTGATTTCGTTATCCTTATGGATCCTCTCTCTCTCTCTTTGTGTGCTTAGCTTTTCTGTGTATTCACAATGTGTTTGCAGTTTCCAGGGTCACAAACATGCTTCCAGGGTTAACTCTTACCTTGCAGAAGGATCCCTTTTCCTAAGACTAGCTCCAAAGCCGGAGCTGTCTCTAGCTACTCCCCCACCAGTCTTATGTCTGAGGCAGACATCCTCCAGTTTGCTCCTGATTAAGGGCAGCAGTCCCTTCTTTTGGCCTGTGAGGAGATCACAAAGGCATTGGTCCCTGGGAATCAAGTCTCCATTTCTGGCCCTGCTGTGACCTAAGGGCTTCATAAGCTGTGGCACTGCTTTTCGCCACGAAGCGTTCCTTCTTGCTTCCTCCCTCCGCTACCTCCAGCCACGGCAGTTTGCCTGAACCCCTTTTTGAACCCATTTTTGTTTTTTCTAGAGGCTCTTTTGAACCACTGATACACATTTCCACTTTTCCTTTCCACAGACATAAAGGCTGACAGTGTTTCATTCTTGGCGTGTGTAAAAACCATCTCCTAAATTTCTCTCCTCAGCATCTTGGAGATCTGTGTAGCATCCAACCTTACATTTCTTGACCACAGTTTTCCTAATCTCTATGCTTCTTTGGCTTAGTCAAAGTATTTGCTTCCAATTTCAACCTTAACAATAAGCTGTTGCTCCCACATCTGTTTAGTTCCATACGAGAGGCAAACACAAACTCTCCAGCTCCTTATATTTAAAATTCCTCAGTAATTTTCCCACTTCATCCATTTATGTCACCTGTACAGTATAGGTATTTTAATGAATACAATAATGCTAGCTCAGCATTTATTTTATATATTCAGGTAACATACAGTAAAGCGTATTGCTAGTCTTCGTTCTCCATTACAACATATTTGCTTTCTTTGCCAATTGCTAATGGGGGAGCACTTGCCCTATCATTACTTTTTTTCATTCCTTACAAATATCTAAGGTGCTAACCAGGTTGCTTTTCTGTAGTAGCAGAAGAGGAAGCAAACTGTTGTCATTTTTATTCATGCTGTTTCATCATTAAAAAATACTAATTATCTCAGAAATCCTGAGGTTCTTGCCTCATTCCTCATCCTGCCCAAGTTCCTTACGAAATCCTCTAAACATAAAAACTTAAAAACTGGGTTTAGATTTTTAAAAAGGAAGAACATTTACACTTCTCTGATGAGGGTTACTTACTAAGAATATCTTGCAGGACGAAATCAGGTAGCACGTATTTATATTGTGTCTTTCCTCAGAAAGTGCTTTTGAACCTTTTAAACGGCCATAATAAGTAGGAGAAGGACATCATATATCACTGAAATGTATAACCCCAGACATAAAAAACCTGCACTTTTGAACATCTTATCTTCATAGGCTTCCTCTTTAATGAACAGGAGGTAAAATGAGCACATAAAATTAACGTCCTGTCAGTACCTCACTAGTTTCCAAAGAAGGTCATCTGAGCTCCAGATATACCCAAGGAACTTGTATCATTCCTCCAAGTTAGAAAACAATGATTTATAGCATCCTGATGCCATCTTTGCCTATCTGGACAATGCAGAGAGCTCAATTCTATGACTCATATGGTGTCGGTGCAAAGAAGGGAAAATTGCCTATAAAAAGAAGGAAAGAAGAAAAGGTGCTTCCACAAATCCTGCCATATCATTGGGTAAGTGAATTCCTGTCTGCACTCCGAGGTGGAGCTGTATCTCAGCTTTATGAAAGGAAAAAAATTACAGTCTGATTTGCAGATTTGGTTGTTTTCTGTTAAGGCAGCTCCTGATCTGTGCCGCTCTCACTAGCAGAGCTTTCTGACTTGTGCTGCCTTCTAACTTTGACTCAAGGCTGGCTTGGCACTCTCTAAAACCAGGGATTGTCTCCAGTGACTTCTGGGGATGTTGGCTCCATCCTGGATTCCTTACCCTCACCGCAGATGCTTTCAGAAACATGCTACAGAGCATCATGACTCTATTTAGTTTTTTTTTTTTTTTCCCCTAGAATTAACTGATTTTGGTTTGTTTTTTTTTTTCCCATGAAGGAAACCCCGGCTCAAAGTGGCTTGGGGCACAACGTCAAAGGGAACACGCTGTATTTTCTTCTTTCCCTCCTTTGGAGTAAAATATTCTCAGGGGCTCTTGGATGGCCTTCCTTTTCACTCCCATCCCTGAATGAGGTTGTTGGGCAGAAGCCGCTCAGCTCTGTTGTGCTCAGCTCCGCAGTCCCATGAGTAACCAATGAAGTGACTGATACTGCAGCCTCTCCTTATGTGCACAGACCCTTTGAAGTCACTTCAAAGGGGTTGTTTGCAAAGGGGCTGCAGGTACAAGGCAGTTAAATATGGCCAATACCATCTCTACTGTTTAATGATTCAAACATTATTTCTTATGAGCAAACAGAGGCATTTTTTTATATTGTTGACACTGATCCTCTAGCTTAGCAAAGGGCACTCGTGCAACATTTTCTGACTCAATTTATCATCTGCCCTAGGCATTCGTTGCACTTTTCTCATCATTAGGGAAGAAATAAAAGCCATTCGCTAATCCCCAAACCACTTTGTTCCTCTACGGCCCTTCAAAGAGCAGGGCCCCTAAATGGTGATTGAGGACTCTGGAGACCTTTCTCAAGAGAGATTCCTTTCCTTCCCCATATCAGGCAGAAGGAATCAAATTCTCAAGCTGGGTAATGTTTTTTTAATTAATACCACGGGACTTAAAATAAAATAAAATAAGATAATTATATGGGGCTTTTAACCTTTTTTATAGGCTTTTTATGTTGCCTTTAAATAAAAACAACTCTCTCTGCTCAGTTTGTGGGTTTAGGGTGATGGTGTTAATATGCAGGCTGAGGCAGAGATGATGGGAGTAGGGAGTTAAGCTAAGCTCTACCTGGCCTCCTGCTGAAGAAGCAAGAAGATCTCCTTGTGCCCTCTTGCTCTTGGCACTGGGACATTGTCTGCACAAAGCCAGAGGAACTTCAGCCCCGCCAGCAAGACGGGGACAGGAGAGGCCGGGACTTGGGCTGAGCTCCAGTCCCGCAGTGGCTGCCGGACATGGGGCTTTGCGGCGGGTACGGTGCCTCTCCGGGAGCAGCTGCCCGCCTGTGGAGCCTCCTCTCCTGGCTCTGCGTTTTTGCCGACAGACACGAACCCACCGCACCGGCAGCTGTGGCGCAAGTTGAATTCTCTCATGTATGTGCAAAATGTGGGGAAAAATTCTGGCATC
Source organism: Pandion haliaetus (assembly GCA_013401275.1). NCBI lineage: Eukaryota > Metazoa > Chordata > Aves > Accipitriformes > Pandionidae > Pandion > Pandion haliaetus. Next base: position 145,048 of record VYZV01015309.1, on the reverse strand, counting down.
TGCGGTCATTTGCACGGGTGTGAGGCAGGTGCTGGGCAGAAGTTCAGCAGAAAATACCCACCCCAAAAGTGGGAAAATTTAGAGGCCTCCATTTCTGTTTTATGAAACTTCTATTTTTTATCTGTGTGTTCCTTCTTCTCCTCTGCAGCCCTTTCCAGTAGCATGTGCCCTATGAATACCAATTTGAGACACGACCTCTAGTTAGGAGTTTTCTCTCTCTCCCTCCCAGGCTGGATGGTCACATTTCTTATTTTCCTTTGAGCACAGCAAAGCTTTTTTTAGCTCTGATGCTGTTGTTAGAGGCTTGGGGACACAGGTGCATGCGTGGGAGAGCCGAGGCACAGCCACAAGTTGGAACACACTTTGTTTCGCTGTTAGAGGACTTTTCTCTTTTACCTCCATCCCCAACCAGAGCAAACACGGGGGTTCAGAAGAAGCCCTGTATGACAGAAATTAAATATGTTTCACCTCTTACAGCTGGCCTCAAAAGCTCAGCACGCTAGAAAACTGTGATGAGTCAGTAATACCCATGAAAGGAAAATAATGGTCTTCTCATGGTAGCATTTTTAGGTCTGCTTTGTTTTGAGCCTCCATTTTAGAAGAACAGTGGGAAAAGCACTTTTTTAGAAGCCCCCTTCTGATATCAGTGAAACTCTGCTAATCTCGTTTCAAAAAAATTATTGAGCCACCTCACAGGTAAGGGCAATGGTATTGGAGTTGTGAGGGGCTGCAGAGCTGCCACTGCTTCCACTGGGCAGTGCAGGAGCTGGAGGGCTCCAGCCGAAGGCTCAGCCCAGCGATGCTGGCTGGTGATTCCCAAAATGCAGCCCAGGGACCAGCACTGCCCTGCCCCAGCTCAGCCCGTGTCCCAGCCCAAGGATGTATCGTGTGGAATGGGTCTTACTGGGGATCTTACAGTTTTGGTGTAGCCCTCAAGAAATTACCCCCAGGGTCTTCTGGAAATTGGTGCTGTTGGTGCCTGCGGGAAGAGGAGGAGGAGGAGGGCAGTTCTGCAGCAGTAAGTCAGCAGAAAAGCTTTGCTGTTACCCGTAGTATCACAGCGCTTTGCCAGACCTTCTGTGAGGAAGACTGGTTTGTGCCTTTTGTACAAACCACTGGCTGAACTACTAAGCTACATTCTCCTCTCAGTTCAGGCCCTCTGCTGTAAACCTGGAATAAGCTGGTGCGAGTCAACGGAGGCTGAGCAGCGCTAACCGAGCAGAATTTGTCCCTTTGGTTTTTCTCGCCCCTGGCAGATTCATCTGTCATTGGGAAGAAGCAGAAACTTATAATTAACGGAGAAGCAGGAAGGGAAAAGCAGAGTTCAAAGCCATCTGCCAAAAGAAAACGATCCCAACCGAGTCTCCCATGATTGTGTCCGGGATGACAATCGCAGCCCAGCACTTCCAAGGACAGCTTATTGTTGTGTCGTGCTCCCCGTCCTCGGCCGCCGCTATTGTCCTCCTGCCTTGCCTCGCTTGTTGAGCTGTAAGTTGCCAACCCAAAATTAGGACTCTTCAGGGGCTAAAGGTCAACTGGCAGCTTTGCGATCTTTCGGAGGATGTGAGTTATAATGAGATCACAGAAACGTTCGAACGACGAGCAATGCAGCGGCCGAACGGGTTGGCTTAGTGATAAGGAACGGAGCAAAATTGGGGGGCTGATCTGTTCCTCTGGGTAAATTTCTACACAAGCGCCGGTCTCATTTCGTCCGCATAGAGCGAGCCCAGTTTAACCTATTGAAAATGGGGTTAAAAGGGGTCATAAATCTCCACAGGAGTTGAGGATCAGCAGAAAACTCGATCTGATCTCTTTTACATCTGTTTCAGGTTCTCAGCCTTATCTGCTTCAGCTGCCTGTCCTCTTTGTGGTTGCACACAAATGCCATTAAACAAAAGTCCTTTGGCCGGGGCTGAGTGGCAGGTATAGGGTGACTATACCGCGGGCGCAGCGGAGGCGGAGGGGAGGGAGCGGCGGGAGTTACCGCCGCAGACAGCCCCCGAAGCCCGCCTGATTGACATTGTAAATCTATACAGAGGGGTTGTTTGAGGGGAGCCTGTCAGATTGACAGTGTAAATGTGTAACACACACAGCCTGGGAGAGAGGAGCCTGCCGGCGGGTGGGAGAGCGCCGGCGGAGTGTCGGTCACACGGAGATTGAATTACAGCTGCATTAGATCAGAGCTGTGGGAAACGGCACCTCCTAAACACACACACGGCCGCGGCGGGGGCCGGCGGGCGGGCGGGCAGCTGCGGGACCGGGGACCGGGGGCCGAGGGCC
>VYZV01015309.1:122096-141854 GCA_013401275.1 Pandion haliaetus | reverse complement strand
TTTGAATTGTTATTTTCGTTATGCAACCCACTTTTCGGGGTGGTGTTCTTTATTTGATTTCCCAGCGCCTCCTGCTTTGCATAATCCCCTCTCTGCCCCGCTCTACTCGCAAATGTTGGCCAGTCCGTTTGTAATTTCTCAACCCCTAGGCTAATTCTCATAAATAAAACACAAGGCAAAGAGCGAGACAATGCCTGACAGTGGAGCCAGGGCTCCGCAGACTCCGCAGGTCCAGAGGGCAGCTTGCCCCCAGCCACGGGGCAGGATCAGACCTACACTTTGCAGCTCTTGAAGTCTTGGAGACTTACTGCGAGGCCGATCTGTGCAGCCTGGCTGAAAACCAGAGCGGCTGGCAGCAGGGAGAGGCTGTCACCGAGCTCACGCAGTTGTGGCTCCTGAACTGGGAGAGACACAGAGGTACGCTGTGATTTGCAGCGAGTGGCCCTGCAATATAAAAACCAGAGCCATTTTTCTCCTGTTCTTCCCAGGGATTTACAGACTGGATTGGAGCCCTACCGTCTCTACTGGCAGGATGCTCCCGGTAAAGGCAGCCCCCCGGCGCCATCACATTTTGTCACACTGAGCTGCAGACTGAAGCGAGCAGCGAATGACTTGTGCTCAATGTGAAGGGCACACAGAGGGCCACCACACATCCCTTGCTTGCACATCAGCCGAGGGAGACTTCCCCGGCTTCAGGTTGTTTCACCTCCTACAGACATCACAGCTGACTGCAAAATCAGTCCTTCATTGCCATCTCTCTGAATGACCCAGCTCCTTAAAGACCCTTCTACCAAAACCATTCAAACTCAGCCAGGTTTGGCTGGCCTGGATGAATAATTCCCACAGCTATGGTGGCAGAGCTGCTGAGGTGGGTGGGATGGAGGGATGGTGAACGCTTTGAATGGCAACTGCTGCAGCTGCAGCCAGACCAGCTTCAGGATCCCTGTTCACGGCAGGATGTCCCTTGGCACCAGGATTTCAGGCTGGCTGGCGGTGGGCTTGGCCACTCTTCCATGATTATTCAGGTTGTCTGGTTGCTCACCAGCACGGTTTTAGTCCATTCTCCAATATGCAGAAGGGATGAGGCCACTCCCTTTTGAGGGGAAAGAAAGTTTAGCTGTGTGGCTATAAGCTGTGTTGTGGCACTTGGCCTCATGAGCCCTGGCCTGTTTGCTTAAAAGTATAGACATAGTCCAGGTAGAGTAAGCCCAGAGCTTTACAGCAGGGGTTTGCTACTCCCAGTTCACAGACAACCTGCCCCACGGCAGACTCTGACACTGCTTGGGGTCACAGGAAATTAAATCCCAAGACGGAGCCTGGCAGGCTCTGCAAGGAAAGTGTCCCCTGCCGTGCATCTTTTGCTCAGGCCCCTTGCTCACAGGCCAGCCAAGGTCGGGGAAAGACACATGAAGATGGACAGATCTTTATGTCTCCTTCTGTAAGAGATGTCTGTGTTGCTCAGTCTAAGGGGAGCTTTGAGCCCTGACTGCTTGCAAGCCTCATCCACACAGGGTTTCTTACTGCTTATCCAGAGTTCATTACGTTGCTGTCTGCTACAGCATTTGGGGAGGGGGATACATTCAATTCCATGGTTGTTCATAGTTTGTTCACTTTTGGAAAGAGTGTAAGGATTGTTCCAGCAGTTTTTGGTAGGCAGCAAACCCCAAATTCATGTCATTTTGGTATTCATACTCTATTAGACCTACAAAATGAGAACGGGAAAGATGTGTGGGGCAGCGTCCCCCAGTTCTGTGCCTTCAAGCTCCAGTAGCTGCCATGGGCACAGCTGTGCTCTCACTGACCAAATCACTGCCTGATCTTGTCATTTTGCCAGGCCTAACCTTGCTGGAGGAGATCAGCCCAACTTTCCGGTGAAGCTGGCACAGCCTTGTGGGAGAGCGATAGGGTCCAGGTGCCCCACGCTTTGGCCAACAGCCAGGCCCCCTCCAGCTAGCGCTAACCATGGGAAGATGTTTCTTCTTGCACATAGACATTTTTTGTTGAAATCTCCCAGCTCAGCCTAGGACTCCCAGGAGGGAAGACATTACTCCTTCAGGTTGACCCCATAGGACTACAAAACCTCATTCAGTGCCACATTACTCAAAAAGCCTTGACTGAGGAGGTGCTTCTCCAGCTTGTTGACTGATTTGGGGTTTGTCACAACTCACTTGCTGAATAACTCACTGATTCTGGTTGCTGCTGCTGTCACTCAGTGGTAACCCTACACCAGCGGTCAACCCACCCCTGTGAAAGGGCTGCAGGGTGAAGCAGGATTGCTTCCACCTCCTCACAGATGCAGCTAAGCAGTTTGTTGTCCTGAAAAAGAGAGAAACAAACTCTTTTGAAGACAGTTGACAGCAGAGCATTACAGAGGACATTTTCTTGTACAAAACAACAAAGTCTATGACAAAATAGAGACTTTTATACTGTGCAAATTTTATAGTCGGAAAACTTTTCATGGATTTATGAGCCTTCTTCGTGGCCTTTACGAGAGGTAACCACCGAATGAGGTAGGAGGTCAGAGCTACAGATGCATTTGTGTCTCAGACATTTTGGCAGGTTTTGGCCTTTGGGTAAGAAGGTGCTGATGCAGTGTGGCAGGGCAGGAGGCAGCACAGGTTCCATTTGCAGTTCTGCAGAGGATGGTTAAGGCATACAGTGCAAATATCTCACCTTTGAATTTCCAGTGCTATCAGGACTGAATCGGTGGAAATCCACAAACTCTGGCCATCAGGAGCTTTCTGTGGAGCGTTTCGCAAGAGCAAACAATGATTCCTCAAAGCAGAACTCTTTCCAGGATAGGATTTTGGAGAGAGAAGTGCTTCAATTTATTCAAAGTTTCAAATGAATAGGCTGTGTCAAAGTCACTGAAATATAATTAGGTTTTGATATTTTAGTGAATCTTTCCTATATTACGAACTTGCCAACATTTTTGAGAATTCAGTTTGGCGTCTGAATGCTTAGTATGAGGGGTCCTCCAAAGCTTAACCTGTAACTTCAGAGAAGAACCACCAAATAGGAATATCAAGAAATAGGATGATGTTATCCTTCATGAATTTATCATGTCTTGATGAGATCCTGGCTATTCATTTACCTAGAACAGGTAACTTTTCTCCTTGCTTGCTGCCTGCTTGCAATAAAATTACTCTTTTTGTTCTCACAACATGTTAAGGACTGTTTTGTGTTGTGTTGTGTTGTTAAGGTTTGTTTTGTGTTGCGGCTGCTCCAGTTTTCATGAGAGATGCAGCAGTTCAGCTAGGAAACAGCCCAGTCCTGTGACTTCTCTGCAGGACTCTCCTATCTCACATAACCACTGATCCCTTTCTTGGCTGAAAGCAAACCTCCGTGTGAAACGCATTGATTCAGCCACTTCAGCACACCCCTTTCTTTTTTTTTTTTTTTTAACCTGAATTCCTGCTGGCTCCCAATGCAAATCGTTTCGGCCCTCGTTCACAGTGGAGCAGGAAGGCTTTCCACTGGAAAAGCATTCGGTTTTGAAAGTGCTTGCGGCACTGGGGAAGCTCACGGGTTGCAGCCAAGCAGGGCAAGATCACACTTCCAGGAAAGTATGACTAACCCAATTTCCACATTGACTTAGCACACAGACTGCCCTGGTAAATATAGCACTTCAGAGGTCATAGGGATGGGGTGCTGGGGGTAGGGTTCAGTTAATTTATGGCTGGGCAGCGCAAATCAGGGCATTCAGCCCTTTGATGTCAACTCTGTTATCGACACTAGCTCACTGGGTGTGTGAGATTAGCTAGTGTGCATTATAAGGTTGCAGAGCAGGATGTTGTTTCCTGGGTGGGCAAAAAGAGATGCTGCAGAAATGGGGCAGTGTGCCTGTCAGAGCCGGTGGCCTGCTAACAGAGGAAAGCGGGTCTCAGAGGGGCGGTGGGGAGGAGGTCACCAATGAAACAGCTTATCAAAGTGGACATCTGCAAATGCATGCTCCATGAGCTGTTTAACCCACCTTGGCCTTCAGAGAGCACCTACAGAGTAGCTGCAAATACGGGCCAGCTCCTCTGCTGCTGGCAACAGCAGCAATGGGCTGTGGTCCTCAACACCCATTCCTCTAGAAGTCATTCAGGATGTTGTCTGGCCACAGACGATACATGCCTCTCTTCTGCCTGCACGTGCCACCCAAACAAGGGGTCCAGTGAAGGGGTGTGGACACAGGACTCTTGAGGGACCTGAAAGAGGAGCCAGGTGCTGTTGCTCTCACCTACTTAAAGCTCCTCTGATCAGTCTCAGGCAGCTGCTCTCTCCTCTTTCATTGCCTCTTTCCTCCTAACAAGTCACCTGGTACTTCCTTCAAAAACAGAGTTTCCTTGTACAAGAGCTAATAATGTAGTGTCTCAGTATTTTCTGGTAAAACAAAACTAGTTTTCTTTAAAATACATGGTGTATGCAGAATGCAGAGTTGGGCAATGTCTTGGCACTGCCCCTCCTTGTTGCACCTACCCAACATCTCCATAGCATCTCCACTGGTGATGAATGAGGACATCTCTGCCACGTACTAAACACTGCCTGGTGCACCACCAAGCACCCACGAGATCTCTCCATCAGTGACTGCAGCGTGTAACATGGGAGATACTGCCTCACCGTCATGTACACTTTTCTGTAGTTATAATTAAAAGAGGAAAGATTTACAGAAGCACTGAAAGCATTACAGGAAAACCTTTCCACCCTTCTGAATTTTGATTCCTTTCAAAGAAAAGACTAAAGGAATTTGTGTCTGAAAGTGTTCACGTACACCTAAAAGAAACAAACAGCAGCCTTGTTATTTACCATGTCCGAAACCCTCTGGAAACTGGAGAGTGGCCCACTAAAAATACCAAAAAAGAAGAAATCTTGTGTAATGGGTGAAGCAAAGGAAGCCGCAATCTAGTGATTAAGGCAGGCGCAGGACTGCCAGGAGGTCTTTCTCGCAACAGTTTTATTCCTGGCTTTACCACAGGCTTCCTGTGTGACTGGGCAGGCGCTGAAGGGCCGGACAGCGTAAGCATGTCTCGGTGCACACCGGGAGCAATGCCCTGGGATTGCAGCCAGGGTGTTTGTGGGGTCAGGACTTTGCTCTTGGAGCAGCTCAGGAGCTGCTCTTGAAATCCAAGTCAAGGAGTGCAAGGCCATCGCATGGCCCCGTCTGGGACAGGGATCTGGGGAAGAGCCACCATAGGAAGGTTGTCTCGTGCTGGAGGGGAGACAGGCATCGTCTCGGCCATGGCATTACTGCCTGCAGGCAGGCTGGCCAGCCCCACTGGGTCTTGTGCAGCTGTAACAAAGCAGGGGTTTGAGTTATGACTTTCTGAGCCCAAATCTGTGCTGCTTGGGGGCCTCCTCCTCTGCACTTGCAGTCCCTCCTTCTACGGTCACGGTGGAGACTACTGGGCTTGGGAGACTTTGTAAAGCTGCCCTCATTGAAGCACACCTTGGGGGAAAGAATTGGGGATTGAAATGCAGAGGATTGCTTGTGGTCTAATCAAAGGGGCTTTGCCTTCTGCTCTCATCACCCTCCAGTTGAGTTTCCCCTCCACAGGCAGGATGGGCGAGGGAGGGACACGGATTCAGAGGCACTGGCTGCCCTATTTATACCCATCGCACATTAAAGGTGACGGCCCTGGGGTGTCCATGTCCCCCCCATCGGCCGCCTCACCAGGCTCAGATAACAAACACAGCCCTGGCTGCACAGCAGATCTGTCGCGGGGATTATCTGCTCGTTTGAAGTGAAATTTAGCTGGTCTTAATCAGAAATCTAACCGCATAAGGTTTGCATTAGCTTATGCGGAGGTAGTAGTTTCACACGCTGACATGGTAGCAATTAAGCGAGTCGCTACTGGTTCTTACCCCAGGGTACAACTTTGTTTTGTTCCTTGCAGATTAGTGGGGCTGCGCGAGTTTCCACATAGTTTTCTTTCCTGTAGACCCCGGCTATTTCATGTTGAACCCTCTGGGACCATTTATTAGACCACACAAACGGTAATTATTTCCCAAAGAGGCGGATGGCGTTCCAGACCTCTAGCATGGCCAGTTATAAAAAATGTTATGAATCTGAGCAAGGGAAGGGATTTCACTAAAGCCAAAGAAGCCTTAAAACTACACAAACACAGGGAATGAAATATTTTTGAACATCAGGAACAGAAGAGATATATTCATTTCAAAATACATCATTATGCCTTTCTTGGCATGGGAGGTGAGAGCGAGGGAGAGCTTCTCCTGGGTCCCCCTTCATTTCCTCCCTCGGCTCCTTGGCTTGGACAAAGCCACAAACCTCATCTTCTCCTCATGTAAAACCCTCCTTGGGGACCCAATTACAGCCCGGTTACCCCTCACACGAGCCCACCAGGAGAACCCATGTTTGTTTTAAGACTGAGGCTGAAGGCCTGACATGCAGGAAGGAGTTGGATGTGCCCCACCCTTGGAAACAGCACTTTCTATGAAAGAAGTCTGCACAGAAAAAAAAGGTGAGATCCATAAGTTACAGCCGATCAAGGGGAACACACACACACACACACACAATCAATTATCTGAGACGAAACTGAGCCCCTTGCCACTACGAGAGTAAATGCTTTTTGCAGGACAAGCTGCTCTCAGATGAATTTTCGTCATGTGACAGTTTTTCATCTTAAGGACCACATGCCTCTGTGTGGCAACTATCTTTTCCTAAACAACCCTATGTCTTGTAGATGCTGTAATGAGAGGACTGCTGTCCATTACTTTCTAGAGTTCCCTCCTACAATATTCTCAGGCAGTCATGCAGGGAGTATCTTATTCCAAACTCATTGTGTTTCTCTTGGTGTTTGCATCAGTCAGGGGTGAATTTTTTTCATGTGAATCAAGGGACAGAATTCACATCTATTACCTCAAAAATTTAAAATGCCATAGCCAAGATTTCTTCCACCTTCTAGACCAAAGCATAAAAATACAGGAAGAAGATAAATTAATAAAATAGCAATTTGCTGCCTGGTCAAAGTCAACAGATGATCACGTTACCCCGATATTATCTTGTTAACATACAGTAACTTGATCTCATGAAGTCATTTCATAACAGGCTGACATTTATTGATCCCAAAGATATAGAGAGTCACTTATTGCAAGAGAGGACAAACCTAAGCTAACATTGCTGTTGGATGACTTGGGCAACTCCTCTATAGTATCTAAGTCCCCTGAAAGCTGTTTGAAGAACTGTCATTGCTCACACACAGGACCAGCCCCAGCAAGGTTTCTAGATGGGAACCTGCCTACATTGGATGCTTAGTGCTCCCACAAGCACAGTGAAGCCAAGGGAGGGGACAGATGCAGGAAGGCCTGTATGAGTTTTCTCAGCTCTGATGGCTACATTTTGGAGGGGCTACAACATATAAATACAAATAACACATGAAGCAAGGAGGCCAGCATTTCTAAGAAGCCCAGCTTGGATCTTTGCAGCAATCACCACAACAGCTGTTAAGTCCGTAGAGCTTTTGAAAGGCAAACACGAACGCTGGCAAGCAAAGATGATGACAAATCCAGCTGTAAGCCACCAGCTGAGGATTTTCTTGAGAAAGCGAATGGACTGCTGCAGACACCTGACTCCCGTCACGTTTGTGGGCTCCGTGAGTGTCCCCACTGCCGCCTGTGCCTCCTGAGGCAGCTGGCAGGTGAGAAGCAGCCCAGGGCCATGTAGCTCTCCTGTGCTGGTACATGCTCTTGACAGGCGGTCTTTGGCACCACTTGGCAGAAGAGTCCACGTCAAGGCTGGATTTTGAGATCAGAGACCCAATTCTGGCTCCATTAACACCTGTGTCATCTGGAGGGGGTTGAGCTCCAGGTCGGGAAGGTCTCAGGTCCAGCAGCTGCAAGCTATACCTGGCTAGGAATCAGCCCATGGGCTTCTTTTCTAAGAAGGTGTATTTTAGCTAGTCTGCATCAAACTCGTCCTGCTACCAGCAGCGATGTAGTGGCATGAATGAGGAGTCTGGGAAACCATAGTCCTTGGCAGACTTGGTGGCTCGTTCTTCACAGCTGGGGTTACCTGTTAGCACTTCCTGCATGCAATTACACCTAGGCTCTGTGCTGGGGAGCACTCCTCCTCTTCCAGCTCCATGGGATCCTGCAGGCTGCTTGTCTATCTCTGTAATTAATAGGACTATCTCTGACATTAGCAGGATAATGGCTATTTTCAGTCTTGTAGCACTTTAACTGTGAAAGTGTTGTATGTTGCCTCAAGGAAGATGGTGTGTGTGTGCATCTGCCAAGAGATTTCATGGATAACATAATAGTTATGGATTTTAATGCCCTCCTCCACAGTTTCGCCAACAGAGTGAAAAGCAACATAGAACATTTTCTGTGTTAGTGCCCCCAAATCCAAACAGACTCCCTGTCTTCCTCTTGGTTTAAGTTTAGATGCTGTGTTTCTTTACAGAGACACAAGTGACAAAGACTCCAATAAGCACAATTTCAATGGCTTTCTAAACTTATCCCATAACAGAGCAGGCATGTTGTATTTTGTAGGGCTTACAGAGTATTAAGACAAAATCAACTGACAGTTCAAAGGAGGCTGGGAACAGAAATTCTTGTTCCATACGTTATACCATTCCTTACTGCAGCTACTGCTTACATTTCTTGCTGTTTACTTTTCAAGAGGTCAACAAACAGTGTCTGCGGGGGGGGGTGGGGTGGGGTGTTGCCTGGGAGTTACAATATTCCAACTGTGTTGTTCCTTTCAGCAGCTCCCATCTTCTACTGGTCCAAGGTAATAACTTTCCATATTTTCTCTTTTTTTTTTTTTACTCCATCAGAACTACTATGTATATATATATCTCCCATTAGCAAAGCACCCCCTCCCTAGTATTTATGAAAAAGTATAACAATGAAGATATCGACTTCCAGTTTTGAGCCACAAGATTGATATTCCTCCAAAGTAAATACTGGCCTTGGCTGTGCCACAGTCAATATTTACCTTGAGTAAAATAAATCTTGCTGACAACCAAAACCTGAAGTCAATATTGGCTTGCTGCAATCCAGCTGGTATAAAGTAATCAGTTTCCTTTATATTACCTGAATGCTTCATGCAAATATTTTCAAGTTAAAGGTGGGCTCTACATTCCTGTAGTTGTAAATGTGGTACTGAAACCATCCCCTCTTTTTCAGTCATCACAAACCTGAAAACTCTCGAAGAGAGCATATGAAAGCACTCCTATCTCAGAAAAAATCTGTGACTGATTAACTATCTAATCTGTGTACCTACTCTGAGACCCATTACTCCAGTGTCTAAGAGTCTTCCAAATCCTTAAGAGAGGCAAAGTTTGCAAAGAAAGGGAATATCTTTTACTAGACTGGGTGATGTAGCTGAGAAAGTGGATAAACTGAGCACACAAACCTTAGATCTAAAGATATTGACTCTTCCTAAAAAACCTGCATCTCATTTATTTAGACCATCAGGTCCACAGCAATATCATTGCTACTACTACATCTAAGAAGAGAAATAATTTCTTCCTCCTAATCCATGGGGAAACATTTTAGTACTCAAAAGAGGCTCTTTTTAAATGGATTTCCTTTGGTAACCAAGCTTTGGCAGCCACCTCATTTATCTGCCTTGCTGTTTATCCATCTATCGATCAGTCACTCCTCACTCAATAACATTGAAGCCTGTTGGCCAACACCCACTGCCTTTGACAAATGGCAGATTCAAACTAATGAAGATCCTACAGGTTTTATGCAAAAATGGTGAAGAAGAGGGACCTAGATTCGTCTTCCAATGGCCATGCCAGAGGAGACGATCTGGGTAGTTAGCATGCCCAAGCCTTCGTGCCTGTTGCAGCGTAGTCTGCCTCCTGCCCATGTGCCAGCCTGTGGGTGCAGGCAGAAGCACTCTGCAGCGAACTGGCAGGTAGAGATATTGGGCCAGTATCAGGATGTAGAGCATCACTCCATAGAAAACAAGGGTTGATTAATTCTGCTGACCATGGAAAAGCACCATTTCTTGAATATTTGTGTGTAACCAAGTATACTGTGCAAGTACATACACACACAGAGAAAGTTGAAATGAGGTCGTTCACTTAATTTGTAGTTCCAAAAGGGGTGGGCATCTCCGCTGAGCATTTTGCAATTACCGTGACCAATGCACCCAAAAGCCTCTCTTTCAGCTGGAGCTATGTTGTGCCATTGCAGTGGCTGTTGTAGGCAGCTGTGGCCATGAAGTCTGAGTGAAGATCCCTCAGGCAGCTAAACCAGTCCCAAATAGGCTTTGCATATCAGGACAGAAATCATAAGCCGCTTTCCATATTCAGTGAGAAAACAGGAAAAAGAACAGAGAGCTTTCAAATGACTCACTGATGGGCTGGGGTTTTTTTGTCCTTACTGGAGCTTTTACATTTCTAAATATAAATAATGAGTTGCAAGAACTAAAAAAATCATTAACTAGATTAAGTCCTGATGAAGTTTTGTAATTGTTACAGTGCACAGAGTTGCTTTGCTAGATTATTTTTCCTTTGGTTCAGGTTACTTGTGCAAAGATGTTGGTGGTCCTCACAAATCCTTAAAAGATATTTGAACACAGCACTCACCACTCCCTGCAGTGCAATTTTGCCTGATTAGCAGTCTCTCTGGGAGGTCAGTGGCTGGAACAGTTTGTGAGTTGTATTATAAAAGAAATAAATAATAATAAATTATAAAGTTTAAGGCCAGTGGAAGACCACAGGTGCAAAAAGCTGCAGACTCTATAGACTGTTAGTGCTACATTAAAGCCTAGTCTTCCCCCTGGTAATGCTGTAGCCATTCCCAAGGAGAGGGATGCTTTCCACCAGGAAAAGGAAGATCTGACAACACACTGCTCAGGACTATTTGCTTGTCATGGTTGCCAAAGATGCAAACCTGGGGCCAAGTCAGGGGTTATTTATTGGAAATAATGAAGTTAACGATGCATATGCATATGCCCTTCATATTTCTATAGGGTGCCTTCCTCGCTGGCCACCTGTTTCCTGAGTAAAGCAGGTTGTGATGCAGGGTGGACTCTGCAGGTCTTTGACTCAGAAAGCTTCTCCACATTCTCACAGTGGGTGAACCTGACTCCAAGGCAGACTGTGCTTTGCGACCCACTGGAGCACCAGCAGTGCCTGCTCATCTGCAGAGGGCTGGGTCACCAGCTACTTGATCACATCTCTCCTGAAATTCTAGCTCCTTATCTCATCAAAAGCTAGACTGCAAATATTTTCCCAATTTACCTACCAAAGCAATTGGAGTTACTGCATGGCTGTGCAGTGTTTGTAAATGGCAAAAGTGGCTATGAACAGAAGGCAGGATGTGCATGATGGTATGAGGATGCCAGCTCGGAAGCCTTGCACAGTGACTCTGTAAAACACTTATTTTTATGGCAGGAGAATTACCCAGCCTTGCTCTGGGCGAGCCAGCCACTACCTTCAGTAATTCAAAATATTTTCCTGTGCCCTGAGCTGAAGAGGGTATCATGAGACAGGTAACCCAGAAAGGGGCCCAATCTCTAAGATAAAACAGGGTTGGGGAACGACATAAATGACAACATCCAAGTATTAATGTGACACTTGAAAAGATGCCCTCTAAAGCTGAGCTGACTCACGGGGAAGCGTTTCACTGTTTCCAAAGCCTAGGACTTGTTTTCCCCACAGAAAGGACAGGAAAACCCCAAACCAAACAGACTAAAGATACTTCAATTCTCCCTGACCCAAGTAAAAACAAAAGTGTAGAAATATTGGAATTTCCCAGAGGATGGAAATTTAGATTTTTACCTAGCTGCAATCCCACAACAGCAGGGCAGACTGATAGCCATTTCTTTGGGCTTTTCCTTAGACATTACCGGAGCTGTATAGGAAAGCACAGGCTATACTTGCACTGAGCCTGACCACGATTATTAGCAGCAAACCTCTGCTTTCACAAGCTTGTGCCTGGTGAAAGAGCAGCAAATGCAGTCTTAGACGCTCTTCTGTTTCTGGGCAAGCGCTTGGCACTCCCTCTGCAATGTAATAGGTTAGGACCTGCCTCCTCCTGAGCACACCTGTGTCTTTGCTGAGCCTGACCGTGATGATAACCCAGGCATCAGCACTCAAGCCAGTTGCCCATGGTTGAAATGAGAAGAGCCCCAGCTATGACTCTCCCTACAGGGGGTCACTGACTGCAGGAACCCCCTCCCCTGCCTAGTGCAGCCGTGGCATTTGCCCTTGCTCGCATGCTCTCAGACCCCCAGCTTTTTTCCTCAGCATGTGAAACCGGAGAACACGGAGGGTCACTCTAGACCAGTGGGACAAGGATTATTAATGCCAGAGGAGCATGGCTGCAGGGCTTGCTGACTGTACGACAAGGACAGGTTTTAGGCAAGGCTGCTGACGTGACACCAGGGGTTGGTGGGACCCTGGCAGCTCCCACCGCAGGGGCTCCAGCCTGGTGCCTGTGTGGGCTGCATGCTGCCTGCACAGTCTGAGGAGGGTCGGCATTTGAAAAGCACCAGGGCTATGGGTAGGAGGATTTAAATGGAGATCTAAAAGAAAAAAAAACCAAATCAAACGTCGAGTCTAAAACCTGATCCATGCACAGGTACTTGGTCTCGCCATATGACTTGGCCTTGCTGTCTGACGCCTGCACTAATAAGTAAATGCCATGACTCAGGTAATTTTCCCCCTCTCTCTCTCTCTCTGGGTCTCATTTTGTTTTGCAAGCCATGGCATGAGCTAGCTTTAGCCTTGCCATAAAAATCTGACTCACTTCCTAAGGGCAGGCTAAAATAACCTGAGGATTTTTAAAAATGCTACTTTTACCTTCTTAGCCACAACAGAAAGACATTGGGAATTTCTAGGAGAAAAAAAAAAAAATCAGGTTTGTTAAACACAGATGAGATGTTCTTTCCAGCCTGATTTTCTTTGACTATGAGTTGCTCCTTTTCAGAAGAGAAAATCTGTGCCTCTCCCCTGGCTAGCATTTGACAATCAGCACTTCTTCTCTCTTCCCTGAGTGGTAAAGCCAGGGGGAGGGAGAGGGCTGAAAGTAAAGCAAAGAATTGTTCAGATTGCCTAGATCCCTCCAGGAAGTGATCTTTCTGCTTTTACTCCAGACACACGCCTCCCAGCTAGCCAGCAGCTCCAACTAATTAGCACACGTGATGGGAATAGGAAACAAAGTCACAAACAATAGTAGCGTGGGAACGCAGTGTAAACTGCAATTACATAGACCCCCCCCGCCTCTCCCCGCCTGCCCCCCACTCTGCCCTTCTCCAAATAAATAAATAAAGGCATAAATAAATAAATAAGTGTATAAACCCAAAAGAGCTGCCGACAACACAGCAGATAAGCGTGGGAGGCAGTGCAAACTGTGCTGGGCAGGAGGTGAAGATCGGCATTTGCAGGACGAGCAAAAGCCAGCTATTATTTTCATTCCATACTTCAAGTATATTGAGGCTGCTTCGTTTCCTTTTGTTCAGCGTTGGGGCACAACAGAAAAATGTGTTCGGGGAATTTCAGCACTTGCCAGGTCATGGGGGAGGTCACTCCACTTTTGTTGGGAGAGAGGCAAAAGAAGAAAGAGGGCAATCAAATATCCTCCTTGAGACAGCTTACAAGCACATGTCTCATGCTGTCAGGGGGCTAGGCTCCAGTGTGACACTTCCAGCTTCTTGTCTTCCTGCCAAGCTGAATATGTTTGGTATACGTTATATATGTGAGAAGTGGTCACCACTTCCCCGGCTGACCACAGCTTTAAGACGTATTATAACGGAGCTATTGTGTGGGATTAAACACATTTGCTGTGGTTTAAGCATTAAGAGCGTGTGACTGTTTGCACTTGCTTTAGAGCACCGTCATTAATACTGACCGTGGAGGTGTTCATACAGAGCTCATCATCACAGCACCGCAGTGCTTAGACAGTTATGTATCGAGAGGCATGTCCTAGTGATTTGGTTCTGTGACAAGTAAACACAAGGGATTTTTATCACAGCTACAGCAGTATGAATCAAAAGGGAGGCCTGGGTATGCATGGAAAGTTACTGCTATAGCTGACCCGGCATGCTGCTTTGGTAGCTCCTGTTCCCCTATAACTGAGATTATCTGGAATAAATCTTTCAGATGGGTGCTATTTTGGAAGAAATCTATTTTTCCTGGAATAATTTTTCTTCTTTAAACGCAGATGAAATGAAGGTCACTCTGAGAACAGTGGATCCACACAGGGTATTGGTTTTGCACTGCTATATTGGTCAGGTCTGCAGGGTTCACAAGTCTTGACTTTTCTGAAACCCGTAGGCATGCTGCAGTTCTTAAGTGCTGTGAGCAAGACTGAAATAAGGCGTCTCACAGGAAAATACCCTCAGTGTCAGTGCAGGCCATTGATTGCTATTTTGTTAATGTGTTTTTATGGCACTTCAAAATTGGCTTGAATCTCAAAATTAGATGCTTTATGACACCTCAGCTTGGAGTCAAAAACTCTCAGGTCAGATGCTGATACACATATAGATTATTTAGGAAATAAAAGTTTCCCTAACAAAAAGTAGGTTCAGTATCTAACTTTGTTCTGGCAAAATGAGAGCAGCACTTCTCTTCTGTTGTTTATTTTTATCCTGGTATTCCATAACGTCATGGAAGAGACAACTGATGACAGGATTTGATTATGATATCCTCCAATGTCCAAATACTTTGCCTGCCTGGAATAAGGTTTCACATTCAAACCAGTCAAGCCTAGTCTTTATTTTATGTAAAGTAGGCAAATCAGGTTACTTTGCCAGTATCTCCATGATGAAACCTCAGCCAAAGTCCTGAACACCCTGTGGCAATTAAATATCCCTGGCACTTCCTCACTCTTGTCACACATGCTAAACATCCCCTCACAGTTAATTTCTCTGCGATTGGGGGGTGTTTTATGTAGTGGTTGTTTCCCCAGGTCTAACTTTTGCTCAGGTAGCTGACTGCTGTGGGACAGCAGGTGTCCAGTAAATGCTATGGCAGAAAGGTGTGAGGTGAATGCAAGTTATCATCTGAGGGAAAATAAAGAAACACTTTTCCAGGAGTCAGTGCTCTCCACGTCAGATAGGAAATATCCACTGTTTCCATTTAACTTGTCTGTGCAATGATCATCGAAGCTTTTAATAGCTGGTACCTTCAAAAGCAATAATCTATTACTTTGATTTGTTTTATTCCAAACTCTACTTACCAACGGCTACAGCGCATGTTCAACTTTCATTTTTATTTTTGCATGATGAATTACTTCTAGGAAACTTGCTAGGAAAAATGTTTGTTTCTATTTGCAAAAAGTCAGGTCTTCCCCTTGAAAGAGCATACTTTTAAATAACAATTTACATGGTGGAACAGAAGGTCTGGGAGTTGTTTTCTATCCTATGCTTCCTAGTAAGAATGAATAGCACACACACATTTTTCTCCAAGCTGCATCTTACTGGCAAAGAAAACTCAAAGTAGGTCTCAGACCGCCAATTCTTTGGAGCAGGGACTTCCATGCATCACTGTATAACACAAAGCATGGTTTGAACACTGCTCTTAGAACATTGAAGTTGCAAAATTGCACAGGAAAAATGGCTAGTCAGGCTGTTCCTTGATGGACTGCGAGGATTTCGACAGCAGGAAACCAATGCAAGTTTCTGTATGATTATTCCTCAGTCCGATTATGAGAAAAGTACTGCAGGAACAGAAGAAAACTATTTTGGCAAACTACAGAGGGCTTGGTTGAAAAAAGGTCAGCGAGAAGAAAAACATGGTTTTACTCTATGGTATCTGGTGCAAACTGTACTGTGATACTGAGGAATGAACACAGGGATAAATAAACTGCCCAGCTATGGTGAAATTGACACTTGGACTCCGTGATCTTAAAGGTCTTTTCCAACCTAAATGATTCTATGAATCTATGATTTCATGAAATAGTCACCTTGGCGGGATGGTGTCTGTAGGTGACACTCATCTGTGGCCATTGTCCCCTCTAACATTTGGCAGTGCTGATAGACGCTGTCCTGCCCATGTTAGTGAATTTCTTGTGTGATTTTACACACAAGGGTACACTCACACATGCATGGACATTACATCATTTTCCTGTAATTAAGAGCAAAGGTGGCTGCAAATCAAATCAGAATTTTCTGCAATACACCACCCCAAGTCAGCCCTCTTTTGCATCTATTATGAGACAGCCATTAATTAACATGGCCTGGTGTCACTCCTCCTGTAGGATCTTGGCCTCCTTCATTGCACAGGACAGACTGCTTCGGGAATGGAAGAAGGGATGTCTAGTGGAAGAAGCTGCTGTCTGTAACAGCCTTGGCTCAGAGGGAGGCTTGCAAAAAAAGAGAAGAAGGGTTGAATTGATTGGAAAGGAAACCAGGTGATAAAATAGCCAATCTGCCCTTTCCCCCCTCAACCAGAGGGCTGACTGAATATGAGGTAACTGCCTGTCAGTGGCTTGAATGTGTGGTCACAGATTAGCCTTTTATACAGTTATAACCCAGGTCTGGTTTTGGAGATGAGCTGAAGCCTAATCAAGTAAATGCAAAGACTACCTGCATTGTTCAGAGGCATCCAGAAGAGAAATCTGTCTGCACTGCTGGTGTTAATATGCTGACATTGCTAGTCTTGCTTATTTATAGCTATACACTATTTCCAAAAAATGAGAGCTGAAAGCTATGCTGCAGCAGAAGTGTTGCAGCTGAGACACTCTGCTTACAGTAAGGACTTTGGTGTAAAAATTATCCCTGTCCTTGGTCAGCTTGAAGACAGAAATGTCTTGATGACCTGGACATTGCTACAGATGCACGAGTGTGAATATGCAATGCTTATATTCTGCTGCAGCCGCTGCTCCAGTACAAAGGCACACAGCATCTGCGCAGCAGAACTTGAGGCCAGCATGCTGAGAGAGCACCCAAGCCTAACTTCTGAACGGGGTATCTGGACCTCAGAGATGTGCAGACCTGAATTCCAGTATTCAGCTCCCGAGAAAACACATTTACAGTCATAGTACTGCTAACAGGTCATGCAAGAAGTCTAAAAAACTCTTCTGTTGCTCCCTTTCACTTCTCAAGTGCTTCCATTTGATCTGTGGTAACTAGTTTTGAACTGTGTCAGTGGCACCAACAATCGACACAGTCAGCCAGAAGTCAGTAAAGAAAAATACAAGAATTGGAGCAGCAACGTCTTGCTTGCAGAGCTGATGCTGCAGCTTGATATAAACGGCGGGGTAGGGGATTGGGAGGGTGTGTGTGATGTTTTTGCCTGGCTGCAATGCAAGTGCCAGAGCCACCGGTTGAATTGGGCACAGTAACCATAGTAACGTCGAGTTTCCGGGACTCGGGGTGACAGGTTGACGGGATTACTCTTCAAAGCACTTGCTCTCTTGGGAGAGAAGACCTAAAGGAAGGGGATGGGAGTTAATTTAGCGCACACACTAGAGCAAGGGTCAGCAGTGGCAGGTCTCCGCTGGAGGGAAGCCTGCAGCAGCAATAAACAACTCCCTTTCAGCAGGACTTTGACTAGCACCGAAACCGCCGTAGGAGGCATTCAACAAAGAAAAATGGGGCTTGCACACAAAAAAGTGACACCACTCCCTTCTAAGGGACAGTCACGACCAACAGTTCCTGCACATGCCAAACCCGAGTCTCTGCTTTGCCATGATGGCTTTACCCTGTCCTGCCATTCCTGCTTCCAGTACCGGGGCGGCCAGATGCGGCTGCAGAGCCTGGAAACGCCAAATTGTGCCAGACCTGGAAGCGATGGGGAAGCGGCGGGGGCGGGGAGGCAAGCGTGTTGGTGTGCATGGTAAGAAGGGGTGTGGGATGACGTGTTTAGATGGTGGGGTGACTGAGGCACGGACATGGCTGTAGTAAGAGGTGATCATGTAGAAGGAGGCAAGAGGGTGCTTGCACTGCAGTGTGAAGCAGGGAGAAGGGAAGCACCATGGCGGTGTAGGGGACAGGAGAGAAGGCTGTCATCTCCCCAGGCTCAATGCCTCACTGCTGTGAAGGTATCAGTGGGAGCTGAAATTAAGCTCTTTTTCAAAGTGCCTTCTTCTTGCGCACTGTCATTTTCATTTCCTTGGACTTTGGCGAGCAAAGGGCTGCTCTCCCGTCTGCCCTTCTGGCAAGAGAGGTGCATGACAGTGCTGTCTCAACGTGTTAGTAATTTCTGGCTAATAAAACTTCCCTTTGGGCCACGGTTAACAATTAGACCAAAGCTGAGGATCTGGCCCTGCCCAGTACCAGAAAAGCACAAGAGTAATTTAAAGCTGGTTTTGCAGTCTGTTCCTCCTAGTGCTGGATGGGAAGATTGAAACCACACACGGGCAAACATTTCTTATCTTCCCACGACAGCTGATAGCCAACTGCAATTGCTCACACTGAGGCCCAGCTACACTCTACCTGCCCGTTCCTGTAAACCAGTCAGAGAAGTCAGTGTCTACAAGCTCCAAAAGCATCTTTGGAGGCTGCTGGGCCCCAGTGGTTCACAGAGCTAAGGATGGGGGGCAGCTCCAGAATCTAACTGCTGGAAACCTGGGTGGCCAGACCTCTACTCACAAGCAGTGAATACTTTATACCAAGTAACTTCTTTCACAATGTTTTTTTTCCCCATAGTAGGAAGAAGACATATACATGCCTGGATGGGAGAAATCAGATGTGCAGTCTGCAGGCCAAAAAAGGCATAAATGTCACTGCACCTTCCTCTGACCTGGCTTTTGGTCCTGTAAAAGCAAGTGGTGCAGGCAGGTATGTTTCACAACAAAAATACAGAGGCTGGAAAGGTGTATGCAATAGAATTGCTGACACAAGCTTAATCATAGCACTGCAGAAAGGATAGACTTATGAAAAATGTAATGTGGGAACGAGAGTATTTCTATCGCCTTCTGTTAGCTACTTAGAGGTGGCTGCAGGACTGTTTCTGCCTTCTTAACTGCAGCTCTTTTGCTCCCTGTAGCCTGGCCCTTACTTCCATTTCCCTTCCCACCAGAGATGCTTTGCAAAAATGTATGCAACTCCCTGAAATCTGGAGCAACTCTGCGCCACGAACTTTTACCTAAACAAGTGGGAGGCTAAAAGCAGCTGTTTCAGGGTCTTGAAACAGGGAAACCTGGGTTCACCGATTCTTCGCTGTCACACTGTGCACATCTTGGTTATCCTCCAGCCCTTCCAATTGCGAAATGTGAAAGAATCAACTTAGAAAAGGGGCCTTAGTTGAAAGGCTTCATGTAAATGAGAATTTATTATGAAACCACCTCAAAGAGTACTCCCTCATTTCACCTGTCCCACTTTGCCAGTACCTCGGCCTGAGAAAGCTGGCAGAATGAAGAGGACTTGTGCTGGGGAACACGGCAGTTTGGGGGAATACGGCACCCAGGCTCTGGGCCCCGCTTAGTGCAAAGCATCACGCACTCAACTGCGTGCAACGCGGAACTCCGCACGCACTGCGTGCAGCGCTGACCCTTCCTGTCGTCTTCTTCCTTGCCAGCAACTGCATAACAAAGCCCATTTGCTTAAAAGCTGTTCCTGCTTCTCCCCACCTCCAAACTACGGGGGGGTGGGGGGGGAGTGTGCAGTCAAGAGGGACCCCTCGATTTCCTTTGCACCGCCAACAAAGAAAAAAACCCGAGTTTACGCCTCCTCGGCTCTCGGGCTTTAGCCGCACGTTTAACTCATTTTTTCGAAGGAGGGCAATCTGCTCCCGCTCAGGCGTCCCCTTCTCCTCCCGCAGCGTGCCCGGGGCCTCGCTGCCGCAGCCTGGCTCGGGGGAAGCGCTCCGAAGCCAGGCCGGCCTACGGGAGAGGCAGTTAAGCCTCCAC
>VYZV01015309.1:110205-121108 GCA_013401275.1 Pandion haliaetus | reverse complement strand
CCCCGCTTTCTGCCCTAGATCATCGAGAAGCGCCGCCGCGATCGCATCAATAACAGCCTGTCCGAGCTGAGGAGGCTGGTGCCCAGCGCCTTCGAGAAGCAGGTAGCGCCCAGTGACCCTCCGCGCTGCCTCCCCCCTGTTCCCGGGAGAAAGGGTCGCCCCTCTCTAACATCTCTGGTTCTGCCTTAAAAGTTTCCCGCATCCCCTTCTCTCCTAGGGATCAGCCAAGCTGGAAAAAGCAGAGATTCTGCAGATGACTGTCGATCATCTGAAAATGCTGCATACAGCAGGAGGGAAAGGTAAAGTTTCGTGCCTGACAGTGGGTCGGCAGCCCTGCAGAGAGGCTGCTGAGAGAGGCGTGCATTCTCTGGCATTCAGTGCGCAGTGTGCTGTGGGAGTGCTTGGAGAAAGCGAATGGAAACTCTCTTGTGTTTTGTCAGGAGTTTGGGACTTTTCTTCTACTTGAGAAGATTTGTGGCATCGCTAGCACTGAAACATTTTACAGTGCTAGCTCCAGGTTGTTCTAGGGGAGAGTGATTACAAGTCTCTCTAGCAATACGTCAGCACTGTGATGTGAATCGGCTTTTGGCAACTTATAAAACACAAAGTTTTTGTTGCTGTCAAATGTTTATTTCTCTAACTTTCTGAAAGTTCAGAATGGAAACTAGAAAAAAAATACAGGATGAAATGAGTAGTGAAGAGAATTAGCAAAAATGGTGAAATGTGCTTTTAGGAAAAAAGTATGTTGCCTGCAGAAGTCCCCTCTGATAAGTTAGGACTTGTGTTTCTAATGAATTTCACTGTGCTGTCATTTTGCTTGCACTGGGGAGACATGAAAAGAACAAAAGTATTTTCCTCCAGTGGCAGTGTGCAATTTCAGTTTAAAAATGGCAGTCTGTGACTGGTCTTGGGACTTGCAGCATCACAGCACAGATATAAAAGAAAAGCTTGTTAGACAAAAAAAAGGAAAAAAAACCCAAGGAGCTTGGCAGCTAATCTATGGTTGGGAATACTAACCACATCCAAGTGAAATATGCTTATAGGGGAGGGTGGAGTGGGGAGGCTACATGTAGACAATGACTAGAAAACAGCATCTTAAGACTCCATTCTTTGTTCTTTTCTCTTAGGTTATTTTGATGCTCATGCTTTGGCTATGGACTATCGGAGTCTAGGGTTTCGAGAGTGCCTGGCTGAAGTTGCTCGATACCTTAGTATTATAGAGGGTCTGGACGCCTCCGATCCTCTGCGAGTTCGACTTGTGTCTCATCTCAATAACTACGCCTCTCAACGGGAAGCAGCAAGTAGCGCACACACTGGCATTGGACACATTCCTTGGGGCAGTGCCTTTGGACATCACCCTCACATATCTCACCCGTTGCTGCTGGCTCAAAATGGGCACGGTAATACCAGTACTACAGCTTCTTCCACAGAACCACATCACCAGACCAGAATTGCTGCCCCACATGCTGAAAATTCCTCACTCAGAGTGCCCCCAAATGGCAGCGTTGGACCAGTGCTCCCCGTGGTCACAACTACTACCAAACTGTCTCCTCCTCTTCTCTCCTCCATGGCATCTCTGTCTGCGTTCCCCTTTTCGTTTGGCTCCTTCCATCTGCTGTCCCCCAATGTGCTGAGCCCGTCTACACCAACGCAGTCAGCAGCCCTTAGCAAACCATACAGACCCTGGGGGACTGAGATTGGAGCCTTCTAAGAACTAAATCTTTAGTAAGGGTGGGGAAGCCTACAAACCTAGCTGAGCTGGGTTATGCCATGCTTAAAGTTGAAGTTCTTAATAACTGGGACAAAGGTACAGCTTCACCTTAACTAAGTTTGTCTAAAAACTGTCTCTTTGGATTTTTCTTTTTGTTTTCTATGTTTTTGTATTAGCAGGTTTGGGTTGGGTTTTTTTTTTTTTTTTTGAATAGTTGCTGAAGTTGTCCAAAAATAAAATTACAATAGTGGTTGTTAACACTTGTGTTAGATCTGTGCTAAGCATTTAAATCACTTTTGTAAACAGTTTGTTTCAAATGTTTCATTTTTCCTGAGTATGTCAGACTGCCTTTTTATGAAGAGAGATCACCTATTACTGCTAGCAATGGCCTAGTTTAGTTATTAATTTTTCCAAGATCACTCTTCTCAGCATTAACAAGCTGTGGTTTTGTTAGTATTTTGACATTGAGATGTTCTATAAAGCATTACTCTTTTTTGTAAACTATATTTGAGTCTTATATTTCTGAACAAAGCGTTGACAAATCAGATGGACCAGCTTGACCAGCTTTATCTAAGAGCCCAGTTTCTATTTCTTCTGCAGTGGTTTGGTATATTTGGTGGTCTTACTCTAGTCTCTAGTGGACATTTACTCACATCTCAGAACCACTACACTACTTCCACCAAAAGGAGCAGTATGTGCTTTAGAGCAAACTCTGTAGAGAGGGGAGGGTGCAAAAGCCAAATTACACACTATATTCGCGGTGGGTTTGGTTGCTGGGGAAGTGAAGGGAAAAAAAGGTTGTCGCCTGCAGTAGTCTTCCAGACGAAGCTGGTCATGTGCATACTCATTTCATAGGGCCAGATTCTGCTTTGAATTACAGTGGAGTAATAATTAGTCTATTACCCTGTATTCTTGAGTAACAGAGATCAGACTCTTTCCCTCTGTGAGCTTCAAATTTGCACCTGAAAGGAGTGATGCTGGCATTTAAATAGCCAATGGAATGGTACACTGGGAACCCGTTCAGTGCACAGCCTTGTTGCTTAACAGATGTATCCTAACCGGTTGATTTTTCTATTGCATTTTACTTTTAGGTGCAGTTCAGTGCCACTCCTCGTTTTGTAAGTGCTCTGCTGCATTCTTGTGTGCGTGAGAGTGTGTGCGCGTGCATGTATATTTTGGTTGATTTCATGAGAATCTTAATCTGAACAGGTTTATCTAGTGAGTTCCAGTGGACGGGGTTTGACTGCTCTTGTATTTGTGTTGTGGCTAAATAAAGGAGAAAGAACAAAGTATTTTAAATGACATGCTTGTCTGATACACATCAGTGGAGAATTCTGTGCCTCTGGGTATCATGGGAGATGTCGAACAATTGCTACTTAGTCCTGCTGTGGGCATTTGTATTTACTTTTTGCTCAAATATTATGGCATACTTAGCTACGCTAGCTGAGTACATAAAGAACTGCAGTGCTCCAGAATAACAGTCGAGGGAAGGAAAACGTAGGATTCATTTTGCTGTCACTTCTACTTGCCTGGCAGTGTGTGGGCAGACAGCGAAGACACCCGGGTTACTGCTAAAGAAGAGGTTAAAGCTGCACTGCACCTGAATATTCTTACTGATTTGTATTAATACTTAAAAGTGATCATGTTTACAAATGCAGAGTCCTTTCCTGTCTAACTCATGAAATCCTATAGCTCAGTAGCAAAGTTTTGTACCTAACAGTCTGGTTTAGCTCACGTTCGGTGCATGAGTGCAGAATCTACCCAAGGGCTCTGACTGATCCTGTATTTGTTCCTGAGCAGGTATTACTAGCGTCTTACACTTTTTCTTGAAGTAACAACCTGACAGGCTTACATGTAGATAGATTTTCTCCAGATGCGGTCCGTCCTACCTGCAAATCTCTACCTGCAGAACATCAACAACTTCTCCTAGAAGTACCTCACTTCTTTCCTGTGCATTTGAATTTATAGTACGCTTGTGTTGGTAAATGGCACATCCTTGTCTGGATTTAGCTCTGCCAGAATAGCAGAAAGAGCTCGGCCCTGTGGGAGATGAGAGCTTTGTTTAAAGAGGGGCTCTTGGGCCAATTAAGGAGTGGCATTGATGAGAGGCTTTCTCGGAAGAAGGATTGCCGTGAGGCTGGAAAGAGTGGGAGGGCATTCAAGTGTGTAACCTTGTTTTACCTTCCTCCCTAGGCTGTAGGGGACCACTGCTAGAAATGAAACACAGAACACTGTGGGAGCTAGAAATCTATAGGTGTTATTAAGAAGAGATTACAGAGCACAGTATTTCATGTAGAAACATGAAATAAGAGGCTGTAAAATTCCAAATCCAGTTTCCTTTTCACGGTGTGTATTGTCTCCTGTTTAATTATGCTCTGCCCTGTCCCTAATAGGTTTTTATACCAAATTAACAACTCCTACCTAGAAGATTGCTATAGTGCATGCAACTATTCTTTAGATCTTCTAATAAATGGCAATGCTTCTCAGCCTTTTAATGGTTATTTCATTGACATTCAAATGACTTTGCCTGCCTCTAAATAGCTGGCTCTTTTGTGTGAAAGACCCCTATAATTATTTCTGTCCCACTGTCCTACTCTTGAATGGACTTCAGAAGCAGAGAGTGCAATAAAAGTTTAGCTGCTGGTGTTTGCCTCTAATATCCACTGTCTTCTCTTTCTATTACCAATGGCAAAGGTATTAATGAAAAGTACTAATTTTATTCAACCTTTGCAGTAAGTCTATATTAATTTTTAGAGACTCAAAATCTACTGATTGTTACTGTAAAAAGAAGTGAACGAATTGTAGGAACTCGTAAAACCTAGTAATTCAAACGGGAAAAGCATGGCCCAGAAGCTGAAGCACCAGGGTTGGAAGTCCAGGGCTGTATTACTACTTGTGCTGTTAACTTGGTAAATCATGCTTGGCAATCACTTAATCCGTATCTGTTTTGTCAGCTGTGAAAAAGAGATGGCAGTGCTTGTTCTCCTTTCATCAAGAGGCAGTGGTAGCTGGAAATTTTCTATATGAATGACAAATGCGGTTGTTTCTCAAAAAACTACACTTCTGAGATG
Organism: Pandion haliaetus; assembly: GCA_013401275.1. Lineage (NCBI taxonomy): Eukaryota > Metazoa > Chordata > Aves > Accipitriformes > Pandionidae > Pandion > Pandion haliaetus. The sequence continues at coordinate 116,326 of VYZV01015309.1, read as the reverse complement.
TTCTGCTATTTTTATTTCCTATAGGATGCTAGGTTTCTAAAGACAAGCTGAGAAAGGCAAAATAAGCTTGCTTCTGCAGACAACAGATATCCCCTGAGCCCAAAACATGTGCTTGTTTACCCTATTGCAAAAGAGCAATTTAGGAGCACAACCTTAACCAGAGGGATGCCAGAGAAGAAAGGAAATGCATATGTGACTTGATCCCATGACCCCCCAGCTACCTTCAATTGCTTTGGATGAACTGCGTCTGTCCGGAAATCCTCAGGCTAAAGCTTTGTGTGGGATGTAAGATGATGTGGTATTTCATATAAGTTAATATTATCTTCCTTTATCAAGGAAGCTGGATTTGAGTGCAGAATAAATTTAAGAGGCTGGTAAACGCTGCATAAAACTGGATGCAAACCTTTGGAAATCCATTCTGTGCTTTGGTGTAAAGGAATAGCTCGTGAAAGTGACATTTCATAGCTTTTGGAAAGAAGCTGCCAGTAGTTCTTAAGACAGTTTCCGTTCAGCGCTCCTATCTTAACACCAGTAGCATGACAGAGTTTGTTAGGATCATGCTGAAAATCCCACGAATCCTGGCTATTGCTCTCTTTACTCACACATCAGCATGTGAGTTCCCAGGTGAGAGAAGCCTTCCTAGACTATTGCATAGTGGTGGGAAGCCTGCCAGGTTTTTTTCCAGGGAACAAACAAGTCCAAGTGAGCACAGATAAACTGAAATCCTTCTTCCTGTTTTACATTGTGTGCATATTCACAAGCACTTCTTGCCAGAAACTCCCAGTTTGGGTCGTAACATACTCTGTATAGAGCTGGAAGTCTGTAGTGAATAATGTGGAGGTCATGGGCTTTGTGCTGGAAGGCAACAAAAATTATTTACACAGCCCTTTTCTGAGGCCTTACATGAAAGGTTGCAGAGATGGGTTGTGGTACTTGTGACTCAGTACAGTAAGGCACAAATACGTCCACGTATTAACCAGCCTACCCAGCCTCGTAGAGCAGTGCGTGCTTTGCCTGTAACTGAATGCCTGTCTCTCCACTTGCCCAGCTTATAAATAAAAATTAGAACAGTCCCTTTCTTCTGGAGCCAGAAGATGCAGGCATTGACTCATACTTGCAATATAATAGCTTGACTGTGGTAATAAACATTGAAATGCCAATGCCTAGTAAGATACAGATACCTGAAGGTGTCTTTGGGGAGTCTGAAGTGTTCATTTCGTGAAAGCTTTTATTAAGGAAGTGCTTGGGTATTGCATGTTGTTGTCTCTTATTCCAGCTAGTCCCACGCAATTTTTTCTCTAGCAAATTCTACTAATTATTCATGCAGCTTGAAGGAGTGGACCAAACGGCCTTGCTTTGACTTGTGCTGTGTGCAGCCTGCCCAAGCCTTCCCAGCAGAGCAAAGTTCACAGACAGAGGTTCTCCGCCAGCTGTTTTTTCTTCTATCATCATGTAACACAGCTGTATAATGCAGGAAGGGCTTATCTAGGTGCTCAGAAGAGCTGAGCACTAGGGGCATTCTGCCCTGCTTATAGAGCCCTTAACCACATTATGTTGCTTGGACCTTGTCAGAGTCTTTGACCAGGCCGCTTTCTTCAGGTGAAGCCTCGTGGAAAGGAAGGGGAGGTAGCTGGAGTCAGTTCTGCACGTCTTCTGCACTGCTGCTTGCCAGGGCAGCCTCAGCACAGGGAGACCTCTGCAGACCGTTCTCTTTTCTCTGCACTGGAAAGGCTTCTTGGAGCTTTCCAGGTGACTTGTATTTCTCCAAGGAAAGCTGTAAAATCTAGGCACAGACAGTAGTAACAGGTTAAACACTGACAGTACGTGTGTTTCTCTGTTTTGCGCTGCTTTCATAGAAGAAAGGATGTTGGGAGTAGAAAAGTTGGTGGAACAGCTCTGCGAGAGAATGCCAGGGAACAGGAAGGAAGGCTGATGTGCAGTATCAGAGGAAAACTGAGGCTGTGACCAGATGAACGAAGGGTTGCATTGTTTGCATTGCCTGTTGCAAAGACAGGGAAAAAGGTGACATCAGATAACAAAATAAGCTGCATGCAAGCATGTAAAGGATTCAGAGTGGGAAGGGTAATACTATTAGTATTCATAATTTTGCTCAGTGAGCCAGAATCAGATGAGCAACAAAGACTGAGGCACATAATTTAAGACCAGTAAGGTGCTGAACAAAATGTGTGCAAATGTCTTCATTGAATGCGATGGGTCATCTCACTGGCTAGGGAGGAACCAGGGCTCAGATGGACTATCGCCGGTTGTAAGAATGCATCACAGCATGATTTACTGATTGCCATTTGTACAATCTGGTCAAGTGAGTGCAAGGAGGTCAAGGAATTAAACCATGGTCTGTGCACGAGAGGGGGCTTGTGACCCAACTTGACAGAGAATTTGATACTTCAGCACCTAATGCGGATATGAGCACCTAATGACTGGCAGCCGCTTCCACATATCCCTCAGCCTTCATCAGCAGCTACCCACCTAGCTGCTGGTGCAACCACTTAGCTCCTGGATTTTGGTATGGAGTTTCTGGGCATGTGTTAGCCATCTGCGTAGGTAAGAGGTCTCCTTCGCCATCAGGTGAGTAGGGCAGGTGCGTGTTCAGACCAGTAGTGGAAAACTAGCTCTTCTAGTGAAAGTGAGTATGGAGCCCAATTCTGAGATAAGGTACATCTGGCGGACAGAATGCAGAGTTGCTAACTTGTTTCATACTATATATCTGCTATTGATAGTGCAGATAACAACTTGGTAATACTGCTTCTTATTATCACTAAGCCTGTCTTTAACAGAGAGGCCATTTCACAGGCTGAATTTCAATATCAAAAGATGAAATGAGTATAATTGGCATCTGTTGTTGTTCAGCGACGGTTATGTAGAAGTTTGTGGAATTGGATTGTGATTAAAAATGTAGCAAAGAGAACTGAAGTGTGTGCTGTAGGAACTCTTACATGCTGCTACACAGAAGGTAGATCTATTTTTTACTTCATCAGGAAAACATCAATGTGATTGAACAATGTTCCCTGTATAATGTAGATGCCTAACTGCCTGTAGATTGCCCCTTTGAATTTCTCTGGGATTCATTGCGTCTTCTGTTAAGAGGAAATTATCAACAACAAGAGGAAATCCTGTACTAGTACTGAATAGTCCTTATTTTAAAGGTACTTCCCTTCTTGTGGGAATTGTATATAATCAGAACAACACTCCATAAAACAGACGAATTATTTTAGAAGGAGACGGGTCAGCCTTTTATTTAAAAGGTCTGACGTTATTGAACATAAGAAAATCAATTGTTAGAGTGGATGACATTCTTCCACGAGCTGCCTGTGCTTCCCAAAGGTGGGGCAAGCTTTGAGGCATTGGTAACAGGAAGTTTGGGTTCCTTAGAGACTTTCATGTTTTCTGGAGCACGCGATGACAAAAATTATTCTTTTTCTTCCTAAAAATAGCACCAGGAATAATAATGATTAAACTTTACCCTGTTAAGACCTGGAATAGGTGGAGATGTGAATGGTGCACATACCAGTTGGACAAAAATATCCATTAAGTTGGTGTGGACAGGGATAAGGTGCATTAGTCAGCACTGTGTTGTAAAGGCCATGCAAGCAGAAAGAGCATCTCTTTTGAAGACAAACCCTTCCCTTCCATTAGGTTTCTATGATCTGGCCCTCTGTACTTCAGTTCCAGCTGCACAGACCTCTTCCACCACATAAACCAGTATGGGTTGAGCAAGGGGCAGGTGCAGCCCCCACCTGAAGCCAGGGGCTGAACTGCCATGCGGCCACAACTGTGTCCCGTGATTTGGGGCACCAAATCAACCAAGAACACCGAGAGGTGTGATTGTAGATCTAAAGCTAAATGGCTGTCACTTCCTCACCTGTTAAATCTGTGCCTGTTTCAAAGGAGAGGATTGAAATCCCATGTACCCGCCCCAGCCCAACCAGCCATGAAGCTGTGAGAGCCCTGAATGAGTCAGATACTCACTGAAAGAAGTTAAGGCAAAATCTGTCATGAGGCTTTAAAAAACTTTGGGTTGTTGTTGTTTAAGGCAACTTTTGTCCAATTTGTATCTTCTCTCTGGGAAGTAAGAAGGCTCCCTGCTTCTTCATGGTGCTGACAGAGGTCTGCAGGACTCTTTACACAGCCCCCTCAGGCCTGACCTCATCCTGCCAGTTAACAAACTAAAGCCTCAGTTTTCCGCCCCTGCAGCACAGCAACATCCCAGGCTGAAAGCACAGCTTCAGTGACAGGCTGGCTGAGAGCCACAGGGGCCCAAGACTGGGAATTCCCATGGTCTGCCCCCAGGGACAAAGCTGAAGGAGTGACGCATCAGGTTTCCGGGTAGAAAAATCCCTGCTTTGCTTTTTTTTTTTTTAACAGCATCAATATCCTCATAATGTGCTAGCCAGACAGTCTGACTTTATGCATTTTTTAAGCAAAAAGGGAGCAATAATGAAATTGTTCTCTAGCTTTCATTTTGGCTGTATACTTCTTAATGAAGAAAAAAAAAAAGGTTCAAAATCCCTTCTTATTGCCAGGTCCTCTGCTAGGAAGTGCAGTTTTCCCTCCATAGTATTTTCATTGCCTTGCGTGAGATAGAAGCCCAGTCTGTATCAAACAGTTGCTGAGAAAGCTATGATTCAAGCTTTATATAATGAAATACTTTTTATACCAGAGTCTATTGGGAAACAGCCTGTTCAGCTCAGCTATCTGCATGGCGTTAACTTTTATAACCCAAAACTCCCATCAGAAAGGAGATTTTTATGAGATTGTACTTGACACGCCCCAAACAAGGTTCCTTTAATAACTATGTCTGACTGACTGAAAAAGGCTAGAGAAGACTTTGCCAGGGGCTAGTGCCACCTCAGATTTAATTTTTTGGCGACAGTGTCTGCTCCTCACTTGTTTGTACTAGAAGAACTGTTGCAACACTGCTGTTAATCCCATGGGACAGTGAGAGATGATGAAGATAAATTTGTGTACAGAACTTGTACCCAGCATCTAGCCTCACTTTGTTCCAAGATCGCAGAAGCTGCAGAATTAAATGTATTCCAGGGTGTCATGGTTTAACCCCAGCCGGCAAGTAAGCCCCACACAGCCGCTCACTCACTCCCCCACAGTGGGATGGGGGAGAGAATCGGAAGAGTAAAAGTGAGAAAACTCATGGGTTTAGATAAAGACAGTTTAATAGGTAAAGAAAAAACCGTGCACGCAAGCAAAGCAAAACGAGGAATTCGTTCACCCCTTCCCATGGGCAGGCAGGTGTTCAGCCATCTCCAGGAAAGCAGGGCTCCATCACGTGTAACAGTTGCTTGGGAAGACAAATGCCATCAGTCTGAATGTGGCCCCCCCTTCTTCTTCCCCCAGCTTTATCTGCCGAGCATGGCGTCATATGGTCTGGAATATCCCTTTGGTCAGCTGGGGTCAGCTGTCCCAGCTGTGTCCCCCCCCCCAACTCCTTGTGCACCCCCAGCCTCCTCGCTGGTGGGGTGGGGTGAGAAGCAGAAAAGGCCTTGGCTCTGTGTAAGCGCTGCTCAGCAGTAAGGAAAACATCCCTGGGTTATCAACACTGTTTTCATCACAAATCCAGAACGTAGCCCCATACTAGCTCCTATGAAGAGAATTAACTCCATCCCAGCCAAAACCAGCTCAGAGGGGAGCAGGTAGGGCAGAGGGGAAAATTTGAGACCCCTTTTATGATGAAGCCTGACCCTAGGAGGAGCTTTTTATTAATAAGCCTCCTTCTCCCTATCCCCAGGGCTTTTCAGTCTCAGCACTGCTACATTTGCTCCCCCAAAGTTAAGTGATATTTGCAATGTCCCATGGAGGTGTAGCACTACATTCTGGGTAGGGTGTTGGACTCAGAAAGTTGAAAATCAAATAGTTGACTGAGTTGCTTGACTGAGGTGTTGCAATCTGCTTTTTTTTTTCTTCAGGACTTCTGCAGCAGTTCCTGGATTAAAGCACAACTGCCTTTGACTTTCTGGAAGCCACAGCAGATGAGTACTTCTTCACATCAGACTGAGCTACTTCCCACGTCAGAATTTCAGGCAATGAGGAGCACCAGGAACATTTAGGAAGCCTTTTCCTAGTCTCCTACAGGTCTTAAACAAATGGA
>VYZV01015309.1:51964-104178 GCA_013401275.1 Pandion haliaetus | reverse complement strand
ATCCAGCCTGTCCAGATCCCTCTGTAGAGCCTTCCTACCCTCAAGCAAATCAACCCTCCCTCCCAACTTGGTGTCACCCGCAAACTTACTGAGGGTGCACTCAATCATTGATAAATGATATTAAAGAGAACTGGCCCCAGTACTGAGCCCTGGGGAACACCACTTGTGACCCGCCACCAGCTGGATTTAACTCCATTCACCACAACCCTCTGGGCTCGTCCATCCAGCTGTTTTTTCACCCAGTGAAGAGTACACTTGTCTAAGCCATGTGCCGCCAGCTTCTTGAGGAGTATGCTGTGAGAGACAGTGTCAAAGGCCTTACTGAAGTCCAGGTAGACAACATCCACAGCCTTCCCCTCATCTACTAGGCGGGTCACCTGGTCATAGAAGGAGATGAGGTTGGTCAAGCAGGACCTGCCCTTCATGAACCCATGCTAGCTGGGCCTGATCTTCTGGTTGTCCTGCACCTGCCATGTGAGCAGACTCAAGATGAACCGCTCCATAATCTTCCCCGGTACTGAGGTCAGGCTGACAGGCCTGTAATTCCCCAGATCCTCCCTCCGACCCTTCTTGTAAATGGGCATCACATTGGCAAGCCTCCAGTCACCTGGGACCTCCCCTGTTGACCAGGATCGTTGATAAATGATGGAGAGTGTCTTCTTCACAAGAGTCATCTTCACAGATGCCTAACTACAACCTATACAACGTCCTTGACTTTAGGTTTAGCACCTAACATGATGGGAGAATTAGACAGGATGCACAGGGCTGTGGCCTGACCTTCTACTTTGAGGATAGGTTGGTTTGTGACTGAGAGTTACAGTAAAGCAGGCAAGCTCCTCCATGCATTTCTTCTTGCTGTCACCATGAGACCGGTGTTGCCTGCATCCAGCACACAAGGACTTGCTCTTAATACATGCCACTGCTTAGGTACTTTGTTGAGATGTAGAGTCTGCTATTGTTTGTATGTCTTGTACCAAACCCACTATTCTGATGGCTTCATTAATAACACAGCAAGAATTTATAAACTCATGAGAGCTCTGGCAAGCAGGAAGCTAGGAAGGTAGCCCAACCAGAAAGTTCATCTGTGGCAGAGAATGGAGAGATGCAGCTCCCGAGCTGGGTCCCACATGGGGTCACAGGTACTTAACCAGGTAACTTTTTTATTTTGTAGGAAGCCAAAGAGAGTGTTTCCTGTGCTGATACTACTTTTTTTCAGTTTGCAGTCAGATACAGGTACTGTTTGGATACACATGATGAATGAATGATTGCCATAGATCCAGATCAACAGCAATGTACTTTCCTTTTTAGGGAAAATTATGCCATGGTATCTAGATAAAAAGAGGATGTTGTCTGCAGGGATGTAGTATGTGCCTTTTCTTATTTACTCAAGTGACTCTAAATGTTTCCTTTTTACAATGACTCAGCTTTTCAACTCTGAGATTTTGAATGACCTATTTGGAGCCTGATTCAACATTTACTGACACTGTGGAACAAATTTCTATTGGTATTAGCAAATATTGAGGTCAGATCTTTTATTAGCCATGCAAAGATCAAATGAACAACCACACCACTTAAGTGTTATTTTGTCCTTTTCTATGAAGTTTACAGTTAATTTTAGATTTTACCTTGAGGATATATTTATTTGTGACTTTTATAGCACCATCAGTTTTTCCTTTAGCGTAATAAAAACCGAGATAATGTTTCAACACCAAGAATTCATTCGGTATTCCATCAGGGATGAAAACATGAATGATCAAAACCAATTAAATGCCAACATAATACAAAACTTTTGCAGCAATTACTAGTGATGTCCAGTGAAAGAATTCCATATAAATTCAAAATGCCACAGCAATTTCACTATAATCCATTCTCTTTTAAGAATCCATGAAAATGGTCCATCTTTAAGCAAATTAAGTAAATCAGATTGTGATTAATGGGAAAGAAACTTATTCTTACGTAATTCTGCAGATCCACATCTGTTTTTTGAGAGGCAAAGTTAATTCTTCACAAAGTAAAACACTTCTTCAGTTTGACAAGGATTGGATTCTGTGCAATTCCTTGTGTGTGACTTAAACAGGTTTCCATAGGGTAAGCATTGCACTGTTTCAAGAAACGCACATGAATTGATGAGGTCCAAACACTCAAAATGATGTGTTACCTTAGTATTTATGTTATTTCATCCCCTCGTGCAAATCCCAAAGAATGACCTGCATTTACCATGAAACACTTTTACCAGGACTTGTGAGCATTATCTTATTTTATGCTATGATGGACAAAATACGTAAGATGGGGTAAACCTGACATATTTTAGAAACTGCCTACCTCCTCCCTTACATATTTTTCTCTACCATGGCCTCTGAGACCTCTTTTGCCAGAAAATATTAAGCAGTTTGTAGTAAGATGGGATGTCCTTTCTAAGACGTTCAGTAGCACTTGAGAAGTTCATGGATTCACATTCTCTTATGACTGCTGTACCAAATGAAGCCCCATGCCATGCACAGGCTTACTCAGATGATGGGTAGCTTGTAATGGTACCTAGGGCAGTTGTCTGGAGGACTTGGGTCATGAGAGAGGCCCACTTAACTAAGGTAGGTAGCATGTGAGTCATCCAAAGTGTGGGTGAGAAGACAAAATGAGAGAAGCTTATTTCTGCTTTGAGTTGCTTTGAACTTAATACTATTTACAGCAACTGTGTCTATGCTTCCACAACTTTCTGAAGGCAGCTTAAAATCTGCCAGCAGTGGCCTAGGTGATTGTAGCTACCTGAACACAGGATATTTTCACCAGAATCACATACCTATCTAGCCTGCTGTTTGCAGGAGTGACCATTCTGTGTCTTGCAGGTGGCACTGGTTCACGAGGAGGCCGTTTACGTGCAGGACTATAGACTGTTTTTCCTCTTCTGCATGAAAAATCCTCCTTGCTTGCCCCTTGTCAGAGGGTGGTTTTTTTCTGCAGCTTTTTTGATAATTATGTGAAAATATTTTTATGATTCCATATGGAGTTGTTAATGTTTCATAGATTGTATTACTTTAGGGGCATATCATACCGAAAGCCTATAAACACATGTAGTGAATGGTTTCTCCAGTAGCAACCTGCTATTGAAAGTGCCACATGTGTAATTTCATAATGGACTTGTTCCTGAGATTTAAATATAATAAAATATTGGCAGTTACTGACATGGTTACCTCTGTTGATGTGTATCAGCTACCTCATGCAATGCAATGAATACCATGGATATTCACAGTATCACCCACATACCCACTTGCTTTTGTCTTCCTAAAGTCACTTCATTGATGCAATTTATCTCCATCTCCAGGTATTTTCTCAGAAATAGCCCTCAAGATGGCAAGATTCATGAGTCTTACCTAATTCTGAGAAAATTGTGGAGTTGTTCCAACTCTTCTTTAGGCATTTTGGTACATTTGGATTCTTTAGGTATCTTAAATTCAGTCTTTCTCTAAGGCCAGCTGCTGAATAAAACTGCTCTAGCTACTTGCAGCTGTATTTTCAGCCAGCCCTTGTGTGGCCAAGTATAATGGAGATAATTTCATTTTTAATTTCTGTTTGCTTTCTTTTAAGACCACTGTAAACATAGTGGTCATTTGAAGAACAGTACTGTATTCATAGTGATGCAAATATGAGAAAGCATGTTCTAAGCCTTTTTCTTAGTGAGATAATATGCACTGTGCAAAAGCTTTTCTGTGCTTTCAGTCAACTATAGCTTCAACAAAATGGCTAGTGGGAAGAAAACAAGTCATTGTTAATGCCAGAATAATGAATAAATCACTGAGCAGAATAAGGACAAACATCATGTTTTCCCATGTTACACAAACCAAGAAAGATTAAGTTTACGGGTATAGCTATGCTGGGATTCAGTATCAGAGTATTTGTGTTTGATTTCCACTGCAGAGAGGTAAAGCTCAATATTACACTCAGCAAAAATCAACATACTGCTTAGAAACATGGTGTGTTTATTTTTTAATCATTCATTTTTGTTTACACTCCAGATCTGTACATCATCCTATGCTAGGCATAGGACTTTAGAGCTACAAAAGGCATACAGAGCTCTTCAGCAAGCTGGAATACTTAGTTGATTTCTTGTTTTTGACCTGCCTTTAAGTCCATTGGAAAATAGTCTGAAACGTGGTGGAAAAAAGGAGAGACACAGGCTACACCTATGTGCTTTATTCCCCTGGGAAGCAATTCTCTTTGATTTAGAAACCTCTTGCTTTTCTCTCTTGGCCTGGAGAATCCATAGAAAGCTACAGGTAAAATAGTATCTGACTGCCTGGTGGTCCCCCTGTGTTACAGGACAGGGCAAAGCAGGGTTCCCCTTCCAGTGTAGAGAATTATTATCCTCCAAACCAAGAAAAATCTAATTTCTCTAGGAAAGGAGTAAAATGGGAAGATGAAAAAACGTACCCTATATTTCATTGGTCCAAATAAAAAGAGAGGAATTTTTTCCAGTATTAAAACACAGGAAAAAATTCCAGTTTTCCATATAGTCTGAGACAGTGCTCCATGCTTATAGTAGTAAGCAGTAACATCTCTGGGTGACCTGTGCTAGCTAGGAGGATTTCCATGTGGCAGCTTTTCACCGCAGGCCAGAAGCTTTGAAAATATGACATGTGCATGGGTATCCATTTCTGCTGTGTAACACCTTGGAGCATGTCTTTTAAAACAGCCCCATCCTGAAGAGTTACGCTGCTTAAACTGGGAAGAAACAAAATAATTTGGGAACATATAGACAAGCAAACTGTACTTTCGAGGCATGATTCTGCCTTCATGCTGGTGTTTGATTAGGGAGTGGGGTGAGTAGGGTTCAGAGACTTAGGGAGCTTCTGGTCTGGAGGAAGAGAATAACCTTGTCCAGGAAAATTCCCTTCTTTGCCAACAAATTCAAAGTTTCTTGCCTCTCTCTCTTTTTTTGAAAGAACTGATGAGCTGCTTGAAGATGTAGAAGATAGCAGACACCACTGCCAGGTGAAATCAAACACTTGTGAGGCTCACAGTCATGGGCTGTTATGGATAGCAGAAATTTGCATTGGCCTCAAAAAGTGATTAGATGTATTAATAAAAGAAAATATGCATGAGGGATGTTAACCGTACTAAGTAATTCTTGCTCAGGCAGCTTCAGGAGTGCCTATTGTTGGAGGCTGGAGTGTTCTTATACTCATTTTCGAGCATCTGTTACTGCCCACCAGCAGCGGCCAAGTACTGGGCCAAATGGCTACTTCATCTCACCCAGTGCAGTTGCTCTTGCAAGTGAAGGTTCAAAAGATGCAGAATTAATCAAACCTGCAAGACATTCATGCAGTTAGGTACTTGTTTAATTCAGAGGGAACCAATAGATAGGAGGAGTCTGGAAAAGCTTGTAAAGTCAGTCAATGTGTTGGGGAGCCCAGCTCAGAGGTACAGGACAAACCTGCAAGTCCTGCCCACACCCTTCCCTTCCTATCTGCCTTTGGTGGAGGTCTCGGTGCCGGGGTGGGGTGGCCTAGTGGCTTTGATAGTCAACCTCAGCATCACAGCAGCTGATTGGACTTGCCCAATGCCTCCTGGAGGAGAGAGGGAATCAAATCCACTTTAACCCTCACAAAAAACCCCAAGGACTAATCGGGCTTTAGTAGAAAAAGACAGGAGCAGCCAGCTTGGCTGCAGGAAGAATGGGGACCCACGACACAGGAAGCCTTGATTAGAGGAACCTTCTGGGGTTGGGGAAAAAGGGCTGGAGTTTGGTGTAGGACAAAGTACCAGCTCTGCCTTGACTCTGGGGTCTGCAGAGACCTGCGCAGCCATGGTGGCTCTGCCTGCCCTCCACACCAGCTGAGCCAAGCCAGCGGTGAGCTGGAGACCAGGTAATGTGCTACGGCTGCTAAGCGCTTGCACCGGCGTGTCCTGGGACTCCCAGCATGGAATTGCTTAGCTGGGAAGATCCTGTTTTCAAGATGGCTGAGCTCAGCTGGCCCTGAGCCCAGGCCAGGGAGCTTAGGGCTGTTTGGATATGTCCTTGCACATGTGCTGCAAGAGCCAGCAGATGCCTTGGGCAATGCAAAGCACTTTGTATAGCCAAGAGTGCTTACTACATCTATGAGCATTAAACGTGCCTCAGCATGGAGGTCAAATGGTGCAAACACCCTGTGTCTCAGCAAACAATCTCCAGTGCCCAAGAAGCGCAGCTGTGTGCAGGCTGCCTGGTAGGAACATGGAACTCCCCAAGACTGCCTGGGACCTGCCTGGCACAGCAGCAGCTTGCACTGGCCAAAAGTGGGCCTGGCAACACTAAACTTTGCATGTTCTAGAGCTATGGAAGAAGACGTCCAAGTTATCAACTTCTTGTTAAAATGATTAGGTAGAGAAGAATGTTATTAGGTGGCTCTTTTATTTTTATTGTCTCCTTCTAGTCCTCCATTACTAGGTAGCTTTGAAAGAAAAAAAATGTGCCTGTGGCCTTGATGTGGAGAGATTGGCAACCTTGGATAACCATAAAAATAATGAGAAATAATGAGGAAGAATCTCTCTAACTTCAACATTGTAAATTCCAGCTTGATTTGCTGATGAGCTGTATCAAAGCTACGGAGGTAGCCTCCTGAGAGAACAGAGATGGCTGCCTGCCTTTAAGCTGGCTGCCTATGAATCCTTTCATAGAAAAATACTAACTTTTTTAAAACTAGCCCAAGCATTTGATTATTGCATAAAGCAGGAGGGTAAAATGCACTGACAATAAAAAAGTAGTATAATTTCTACAGCCTGTTCTCTAATATGGAGCCATCAGCTGGCCAGGACATGGACATGCAGATAATGCCCAAGGCTGATGGCCTGTTGTGAGCTGGGGAGCACAAGGGCATACACCCACGTGGTGGTGTCAGGGCTGGAGAGCATCTTGGATGGCTCCAGTGTGCAGCTCCCAGGACACCCTGTGATGCCATGCACAGCACACCTTCCCACAGGAGCCTTCCTGGGGTCCCAGGGATGGGGGGACTCAAAGCAGAAGTGGTACCCCCAACTTTGCCCCCCAGCTCAGGTGCTGCTGCCAATTTTCTGCTGTCTCCCAGTGGTAGCTGGCAGCCTCCTCCTTCCCTGCACTGCCTGGGGGATGTCTTCTTCTCCTTGAGCTCTGCTGTGGGCTGTGGTTGCATGGGCAGGCACCCCAGCTGACACACCAGGCTGGGGCAAGTCAGCCTCCCTCCAGCATTGGCAGGGTGTCCTAGGAGCAAGGCACAAGGCAAACTGAGCTGGCCCTTCATGGGGACATTTAAAGGTCTAATAGAAACTGCTAATTCAGGCTCAGGCTGTGTTTTGTGAGGGAGGAGCTGTGCTGCTTCCAAATCTGTCCCCGGAGGCAGAAGACGTGCATTTATCTGGTGCTGCTCCCAAGCTAATACCTATGTCAGGGATAATCTGCAATCCAGGTAACCAGTTCCTGGTTCACTGAGAGCTGTTCATACGCCACTGCGCTCCACCATTTTTTTCATCATTCACAAATGTGTAAATGTAAAACACTGTGCAGGAAAGGGTGTCCCAGCTTGTTGGGCCTGGTTGTTTCTGCTGTGAGCATCACCCTTTCCTAGCCTGGTTGAAATCCAGCTGAAAATCAGTGAGGTTTTCCTGCCTCCATCCAGCACTCAGGAGAGTGGGTTCAGACTCTCTAGGAGCAGGAAACAGCTCCTAAACTACAGACTAATGGAACAGCTAATTTTAACCTGTTTATTTGTATGACTACCTTATCCTTTAGCTTATACACAATGCCCACCCAGTGCTGTGCTCCTAAGGAAGTGTAGCAAAAGTAATGAATTTTGCCCAAGGAAAAAGTACTATCTTTTATGTTGTATATAAGCCTAAATCCAGATTTTAGGGCAAATACAGAACATCAATCTCCACAAAGCAGGATTTCAGGATAGTGCACAGCTTCACAGGCTTTTCAAAATAATATTTACCATCTGAAGTTGCCTGTTAAATAATGAGAGCTTGCCCTCTTCTGGTCACAAGCAGTTGTACATGGAAATTATTATCTAAAAGACTCCTTGGAAATTGCATATTTTAAGAGTTACTGGTTTTAAAATGTATTTTATTATGGTGTACTTGTTTTTCAAAGTTTGTTTAAAAAATCTGTTGCAACTATAATAGCTAAAAGAAATTTAAATTGTAGCTCTGCTCTTTCCTTATATCACACTTGTCCAGGCTGTATCTTGGATAATGCCTTTCATGTCCTCAACCTTCAGGAGCTGCCCAGGAGCTCCCTTTTCTGGGACCCATTTGACCAAAGCCAACCTGTTACAGCAGGAAGACCTTTTTTTTTTTTTTTTTTTTTCCAGCAGCTATTTACTGCCACCCAAAAGCAAGGGAGCATAGCATCACATTGACAAAGGTGAATGTTTCCCTAAGTAAATTACCAATTATATGCATTCCTATGGTCTTTGTGGACATTGAATAGAAAAAGGAACCTCCATTAATTTCCCCAGAGTAAACGTTAAAGCTCAGATGCTATCAGAGCATTGGCATAACACTGAAGTTATGAATGGCTGAAGCACAGGCATTTTATTTTACATTGGAAAACCCCGTAATCCATGGGGAGTCCAGAAACCATAGTCTGGTTTCAGCTGCTCACAGAGCTATGGGTTACATTTACATACATACTGTAGGCTAGATTTTAGTCTCCTCTGTCTTGGGCCCTAGTTCCAAGTATTGGGGTGGGGTGGAGAAAGAGTACAGTGGCTTTTAAGGGAGACAGCCTCAAGGGCGAACATCCTTTCTCCTCTGCTGGGAGATGAAGTCTACTTCTCAAATCTGAGAGTTGTTTCATGGTTCTTTTAGCCCCTGATCTGCTTATGGTTTTTGATGCTAGCTTTTCTTGCTCTTCCCTGTACTTCTGATGTTGCTTTTATCATGTCCTTGGTCTGTCTTCTGAGCTGGCTGCTGTGTATGATCTGTTGTTTTTTAGGCATGTTTGAAGTTTCAGTGATGCACATAGTCTCATAGTCATGAGAGCTTCTGATGGTGGTGTTGCAATAGTTGTAATTCTGGCTCCTCCTTGTTCCACACAAAAATATCAGCCCTGTTTGGTCTCACAGCAATCCGTGGTCGTGCCACTCATGTTACAGTGGAGTTAAACCTGAAAATGTCTGAACTCAGTCTTCAGATTTCAGCGCCACCATTTACCTTACATAAAGACCTAGTGTAAACTGTGCAGCAGACTAAATGGGTATACTTCAGAGGAAATCCTTACAATCCTTGGTCTATTTAGAGACGATCGCCATTATTAGGACTGACCACTGCATGGCACTATTGCACCAGCAGCACCGCGGCACCAGCCCTGGGGCATGGGAAAGATTATCTTAAATTCTCCCATTAATCGCCCTTTTGCTGAAATATGCTCAGAATGGGGCATGTGCTGCAAGATGTCAGTAGGGCCTGCCTCTTCCTGCGCAATCCTCTCTTCTCTCCGCCAAAAACCTGATGAGAGGGTTTGATTCGACACGATGGGATCTGGCAACAGTTGGATGAGAAAGAAGGTGTTAGTTCGTGCTGCCCTAAATGTAGGTTTTAAACCACGTCCCTCTCCTTCTGGAAGAAGAGAGAGAAGTACTTCTCTGTATGGTTTAAGGTGCTGCGAGTAAAGCTCTTCCCTACACTGATCACATCTGAAAGGACTGCTGAAAGGCAGACAGGTAGACAATTCTGAGCCTGCGTGCATGGGATGTTGCTGTACATCAGCGACGTGTTTGGGGATTGTGGCGTGAAGGAACAGACAGACGTTGCTATTTGGCTATAGAAGGGTTAGGATTTTGTACCAGTCATTCAAAAAAATCCACCTCCACCTGGCAGAAAGCATGATAACAAAGGGGAAAAAAGGCATTGTTTCCAAGTTCTGGGTCAGTGATGGGTTTAAACCCTACAGCCAAGCCTCCTGACTTTGGAAATGTTTGACTTGGTTTGAGCATAAATGTTGTGGCTTCAGCAGGACCATGTGAACTGTGACAGTTTTGAATCTTTCCTGTTTGATTACTCGGGCAGTCTCCTCATGGCAGCCTTGACATAGCTGATGGGTTAACTAATAGGAAACTGAGCCCTCCCCACGGAGGCCATAGGTCAGAATTGCCTCTCTCCATGTGCTGCGCAGCTCTGCCCTGCTGCTGAGCCACTGTAAATCTCTGTGAGAGGCAGGACCATCTGTGTGGTACAACGCCAGCGCTCCAGGCTCCCTCCTGAATTGTGGGAGTTTTCAGGCAGCCTCCATAAAAAAATGCTCTGCATTTCTGCATCAGCTGCTCACAGCTCACGGCATGTAGTTGGGCATCTACAGTTAATCAAAGAGGTGGCCTAATATTTTTTTATCTAAAAGTCCTGAGCACTCTGCTTGCTGTTGTATTAAAAAAACCCCCCTGTGATATTTCAAATAGCCAGAATGGTAATGCTTTAAAAATGGATGTTTTGAATATTTTATTACCTTTCAAAGAGATCCTTAATCTGTAACTCCACATGAGAGACCCATGGAACCAATCCACTTTTGCTAGCACAAGCAGGGAGGAGCTAGGAAGGCAGTAATAAAGCAAAATATGAGGAACTAATATAGAGAAACAGGAGTAATGTAACAAAACATCCAGGCTGCAGCTCTCCAGGTATTTCTTTTTGCTACTATAGATTAAATATGCAGTGTATTCAAACAGGTTTTCAAAATGTAGTTATACGTTAATAAAATGAACCCCAGACACACGACTGTTAAAAGATCCAAGTCAACAGCAGCAGAGCATAGGCTCTGACATGGGCCTACAGTGCTCACACTGTCTTGTTCTTCACTCATTTCCCTGGTGCAGTCTTGGTCCCTGTTGAGGAGCATTTCCCAGGTCTGTGCTGGGCTGAGCACGTGCTGGGGACCATCCCAACAAGCACTTTGGATGTGGACAGCCTCATTTGTGGGGGGAGAGAGCTTAGCCCCATGGAGGCAAGGCAGGCTGCCCTGCTTGGCCTCAGCTTCAAAGATGCATCCTTGGCCTGTTCTCCGAGCAAGCGTAGCCAGCAGGACAAACAGGAAAAGGGCTGAAAGCACGATCAGAGCTTGCTAAGTCAATGCACAGGGAAAACTGTAAGTGACTTCCCATTGGCAAATGAAACTATAACCCAGGAGCCCTCAAACCAAGATCATGGACCTTAAACTGAAACATAAGCTTGACTGAATGATCTTTTTTACTGGGGCTTAAAGCAATATACAAACTTTGAAGGCTTGGCAACATAGAAGCTCCAGATTCAAAGTTTGCTGTTTGGCTTCTCTGCCAGATTTACTTCTGGTAATTTTGCCAGAAAGACAAAGAATTTAGGCAAGGAAACCCAGCTGCCATAACAAGTTGGAGTACTTCCATTCTGTGGTACAGAGCTCACTGCACAGAGTAGAGCTTGCAGCCTTGTGCCTGGATCAGCGTCTGCTGCTTTTTGACTGTGGGCCAAGTCTTCCAGGGACATAACTTGGCTGTGACTGTTGCAGATCTGGAGCTTTTGGCCCATCTCTCTGAAAGAACAAGTAAATGATGCCACTTTCATGACTAAATCAGAAAACTTATCCTAGAAGAATTCTCGATCACCTGTCCAGTTCTAAACAGGGTCCAATCCAATTTTGTATCTCAGCTCTGCAGCTCCCCTAGCTATTTTGTGTTTTTCAGTAAGTCCCATAAATGAATCCCTTTTACCCTGAAAATCAGTGTGTTAACAGCCAGAATCTTTCTGCAGCTATTCATGTATGTACCCAGGTTACATTATTCACATTTCTTTCCCCCAATTCCTTTTTTTTCCCCAATATTGAGTCAGGATTAAGGGTTGCATGTGCATGTGTGTGTAGCTAGTTCTCTTGTTTTAATAAACTCAGTGCTAGAGGTCACATTTGTAGGCTCAGTTTATAGGGTAATCTTTAAAAACAACCAGCCTAAGCACTGGAAAACACATAGCAGGGGTTAGTCCTATATTAGCAGAGAAATAGGCCTGGTTTATTAACAGGTCTTATTTAAGTCTCATTTCCATGCTTTTATGACTACATTAGGTTTTCACCTCACATGGGCACGTCAGAGAAGTAATGGAGCGAGAGAAGAGACAAGCCCTTTTTCAGTTCACAGAACCCCAATTCTTTATTAATCACAGCTTGCTCACAATGACATACAGGAAAATAGCACTAATGAAGAGTAGAATATGCAGGCAGCAACCTCCAGGGGGGGTAGGGACAACTTCAAAACTGCAGCTATTTTGGGGATGATGTGTTAGGTTTGGTGATACTGTACTTGGCACAAGCACCCTGTCTAGTCATTCCTCCTGCTTCAGCCCTCTTATTCCTAGATGTCTGTCACTAGGTAGGGTTGGCTAACACTGAAGAGTAAAGGTCATGACGAATGGAAGTCAGCAGTGTCAAAAAAAAAGGTAACAACTGGCTCATGGGTTCCAGGTGAAATATTCGGTAGCTTCTTGTACTATTACACATGTAATGTGGTAGCATCAGGTAAGTATCATAGATCATGGCACCTACAGATAAAGCCACTTGATGCTATCTATTAGTTGCTCCATCAATAAATTTTCAAGTGGTGAATTAAGCTTACTTTACAATTAGCATTTGTATGGCTGTTTGGCATCATCCAGAATTTGTCATAGCTTGATGGTTACAATGTGCCTCTTAAATTTGCCTCAAACTGATCCCACTTGCTTTCATTCTGTTGCACAGCTGTATTTGTTGCCTCTCACCTCAAAAAGCAGAAGCAACAAGTACTGCATGTGGCAATTTAACCTCAATTATAGAGGACACTACAGAGTCCTGTAGCAATAAGTTGCATTTGAAGAAACTACATTTTAAGAGCCTTTTGTCTTGGACAGCTGAATGTGAAATCACTATACCTGTGATCTAGTCACTGTTTCAACAAAGCTTATTGATGGCAAAGCAGTCTATTTTATTAGGCAATGACTGGCCTCTAGCACCATAGAACTACTACTGACCTCGTGGTGGGTTGGAATGAAAGTCGCAGGGAATGGAATTAGACGTGAGGTGCTTCAAATGAACAGACCCAGCAAATTCAACCGAGTGGAAATAGACAACATCAGAAGCCTGTTACAGGACATGTAAGATTATGAAATAACTTGCATAATGCAATACTTGTATTTTTTAACAAAAATGTAAGTATTTACAAAATAAGATCCAAGTTTTTTAAACATCAAGCAAATCATTCTGCAAAGAGACCGCATTGATTTTGTTTTTATTTTTGTTTCTTTTTTAAAGTTTTTTTTATTGAGTTCTTGATTTTTATTTTTTTTTTAACCATGTCATACATTTCCCATACTGATATCGCATGATCCATAATAATATAGGCAGAGGGAGTTTACTAATGGTGAGGATGGGTCACATCCACCATTGCTGTTTTCAGCCAGACAGTTCCACCTGGAGCTCCTTGTTTCTACGGACCTCTGCAGCATGCCTCTCCTGGAAAACATCAAGAAGGCAAAAATCAAATCTCTTTCTCATTCTGCCTGCCCAGGGAGGCTCCTGATGACAACCCATGTAGGTTGTGCATTTGATGCTTGTGCAAAACTTGTTTCACAGCACAACCACCTTTAAAGGATGCAACTCAGGAGAGGTGTCATCCACCAGACCAGCCTGAGGCATGTTCAATGGTTACATTCCACTCATGCTCTGGAGCTCAGTCTTTTATTTGGTATGGCCTTATAATCTTCAGCACCACACAGAATTTCATTTTAAAGGTCCACATCGAGAGGTGCTGCTTGCAGCTATATAAGATGTGCCATGTGCTCACATTTGCCCTTTGAATTCCTAGATGTTAAACTAAATACAGGGAAGGATGAGTGGGCTTGAATTAATTGCTTGCACACTATATGCAGAAGAAGTGTTAGTTACTGTGTTATCTGTAGCATTTAGGAACTGTAAATAAAGGTCCAAGAATTCAGTTCCACCAAGATGGATCAATCTGAACATTTCAAACATCCTCTTAGACTGAAAGATGGTTAGCTGTCCTCTCCATTCTTTCTCTGTCTCTGATGGAGAAGGGACGTGTTATCAAAAGTCAATGCTACGCCCTTCTGTCCCACTTTCAGCCATGTTGTCTTCCCTTTTACAAAACCAGTTGTAATTAATTTAGACTTATTTGAGCCACTGTATATTCAGATACTTCCATGGAAATAGGCCTGTGGTCAGGAACAATGGCTGTCAAATGAATTTAGGAACATTCTACTTAGGGTGTTTATAAAACTTTTACTTTTGGCAGCTTCTGGGTTTTAGGGTTTCTGGTTTATGCCTCTCTCCTTTCAACTGTCAAACTATCAGACTTCTACCTCTTATGTCTGATCACTGAAAAAAACCCCAGACAACCAAATGACAAGCACAAAGTGACTACAGAAGCAAACATCCATCCCTAGCTGACTTCAGTTTAAGGCACTCCCTAGGTTTTTCTATTCATTAGAGGATCTTCTATGGTAAAAAATTCACAGAAGACAACAGTTATCTTTTTATTGCCTGAGTTGGGTTATGGATCACAGGCCAAGACAGCTTATTGCATCAAATGAACCTGTAAATCACAGTTCTTATAAGATCCGTAATTGTGAATGCTAGATTTCATAAGGTACTTGTTCCTCGGGGCTTCTATTAACTGCAGTATACAGAACTTACCTTTGATTGCAGGAACTTCTAGATACCAATACCTCATGGCATCCACAGTTCTGTGTAACTTTTGAAGATTTGGACCCAGATATCTCACTTATTTTCCTGCATATTTAGGGTTCGCTTTTGTGTTGGCAAAACTGTGTAGTCATGCAATTTTTAATTACCAGTCTGTACAAATGTTCCCAAATGAGTTATTGTCATCTTTGTTCAGATGCCTTCTTTGGATTTCATGCACATATGCCATCATATTGCAGTAGCCACGGGGTTTAACAGTCTGTTAACTTTAACCTAGGACAGAGAGATGCTTCAGCTGTCCTTCCCATTTCCTTTTGGACCTCAAGGATGGCTAATTGGCTTTTCCCTTTGTTTTCATAAGCTTTGGGATATGTGCCTGCAAACTAATCCAATCCAAAACCGTCAACTAATCTGGGTACAGTTTCTAAGATCAAGAATTATTCCATTTGCATAGTTACTTGTAACTTTGGTTTCTGTTGTTCTTTCCTACTCTCTGAGACTTTTGTCTCTATCAAAGAAGTAGAGGTGCTTATGCAGAAGATCTAATTGAAAATCACTGAGAGCTATTTTCTTTCTGTTAGTCAATTTACTAACATATTAGAAAGTTCATCACTGAGGAAATGAGTGATCACTCATGCAGATCTAATTAATTTTTTCTGAACACTTCTAAATCTTAATTTGTGTGTTTGCCTCTTGTGTCGATGGCTTGTTTTGGAGAAGGGCACACTTGATCTTGCATGGTGGGGTTTGTTATTTACCTGTTTCCTCTGGCCGTACCAAAGATCTCCAAAAGAAAATTTGCTCTCTTTTAGTTGCAAGACTTATGGAAGAATAGACCCCTTTTGATGTATAGGAAAGATTTTTTTCCTGTATTTTTTCATCTTTCCCCTCTGAAAAACCAAGAACTACAGACATAGGACAATTGTTTGATTTGATGAGTGACTTTTCTTAAAAGCTGAAATCTAAACACAAGTGACATTTCATTTGTTCACGGCACTTCTTAAAAGCTAGAAAATCAACCTTTCTCTGGAGAGGGTCCAGCAAAGGGCCATGAATGTCAAAGAACAGGAGCACCTCTCAGTCTCTCCTATGAGGAAAGGCTGAGAGAGCTGGGACTGTTCACCTGGAGAAGAGAAGGCTCAGGGAGAATCTCATCAATATATATATAAATACCTGAAGGGAGAGTGCAAAGAGGACAGAGCCAGGCTCTTTTCAGTGGTGCCCAGTGACAGGACCAGAGGCAATGGGCACACACTGAAACACAAGAGGTTCCCTCTGAACATCAGGAAACTCTTTTTCACTGTCAGGGTGACTGAGCATTGGCACAGGTTGCCCAGGGAGGTTGTGTAGTCTCATCCTTGGAGATACTCAAAAGCCATCTGGACATGGTCCTGGGCAGCCGGCTCTAGAGGGCTGTGGACCCCTAGGGTGGTTGGACCAGATGACCTCCAGAGGTCCCCTCCAACCTCAACCATCCTATGATTGTGTGAGTATAGACAGTCAATCTTTTTCAAAAGAGAGTGGTGGTTTAGCTAGGGCTCTGACTTAAAAATAGCTCATGTGTAGCAACTGAGATAAGAGCTCCCACAACATCTCCTCAAAACATTGATTAGATTTTCCTCTCTAGTCTAAGGTGAGGAGTGATGGTGTGGTTACCTTCTCTTGGAGACGTTCAATAAGGGCAGCTAAATTAGCTTCACGGTTTTCTTTGATCTGTTCCATTTTCAGTATCAGCTTTTCCTCTGCCATTTTGCTGAAGTTATTGTTCTCCTCCAAAGCCTTTTGAAGCACTTCTCGCTCATGTTCCCTCTTCTCTGCCAGATGTTTCAGCACCTGGGCCTCCTGGGACTGGAAACAGACAGACACACAGCTGAAATGAAATACTCCTGCGGAGCAAAGCAACCCCCATCGGCCAACAGTTCACTGAGTTTAGAAACCGCGTAAAGTTTGTTGCTTTGTTGTTACGTGCACTGTTTGGAAAGGTCACTTCTGTGTATAAACCAGATTAGCTTCAATAACAGGGGCTTAGAGGTGCTGGCTAAATGTGGGGTACATGCCCAAGGCAGCAGCAGAGAAGTGTCCGAAAGACTTCTGTTCACAAGAAATGCTGTCATGTATTATTGCCCTGGGTTGCCTTGGTTACTGCAGCTGTTGCTCAACCTCTGACAGCTGCAGTCTTTTAGCTATGAGCATTTTATTTGTAGAGATACGGGACTGGGGGCTGAAGGTATGTACAGTGTTAAAAGGGAGGTTGCCGACACAGGAGAGGTGCATTTTTTGCCTAGTTTGGACTACCCTTTTAAAGTGCTTGAATAGTTAGTAACAGGCTTTGAAGTTTACTGTTGTGAAAGACAGAAAATCAATTCAGACAATGTTTTTTTCCCCTGATATTTATGTTTGGCTTCATCTCACCGATTAGGAAGGGAAAAAAGGGTTTTATTCTACAGAAAATAACAAGAAAGCCATCTTTAGTTAAAAGTTCAAATTTTGCAAGCAAGATGAAAACTGCAGCTAGGAATTAAATGGATGCATCCTATGCACAGTACTGTGTTGTTCTTCTTTGTAAACTCATTTCTCAGATGCATAAGCTTTGTTATTTATTTTAAATCGAATTACTGACATGAAACCACTAAACCTAGGAGAGAAGCCAAAGAACTTGCAGCATTGGGCCCATCCTCCAGGCAAGTCTAGTCGAAAAGACAGTATGTTTCAGAGGGGTTATTTGGAAATGATAAATAACATTGTACGCTTTTGGATAAAATAAATCAGACAGAGCATGAGAAGCAAACAGAAAACGGGGAATGAAATATGGTTCTGGGAAGCTAAGTGTGTATTTCAGTGCAGATCACAATGCACTGTTGCCATTGTTATCCATAAAAATGAATTAGTTTAAGGCCTAAATTAAGGGCTTTAACCAATAATTACAATTAGCGGTAATGAATCCTATTAAATTCTGTTGCATGGCCTTAAATGGAGTGAAAAAGGCTGCAATTCTTTTACATGAGCGAGATCCAGCTAGGAGGAGAAACCAAGTATTTCAACAAAGGTAAAATACACATAAAGGGAAATGCACTGATGAGGCAAATTAAGCAGATTCTAGAAAATGCTGCAAAAGCCAGGCAGAACATCTTGCAGCAAGACACTGGAGTAAAACATATCCGGCTTTGAAAGGTTGTAATGGCTTGCTTGAGATCAGAGGAAAGAGCTACTTTCATCCATCTTGGCCACTTAATGTATCTGCTTTCACCTCTGGCCTGGTTGCAGTAAAGGGCTCATTTCTCAAACTGTGATCCCTGGAGCACTTGCAGATGGGAACGGTCTACTGAAATGGCTGGTACCTTACAAAGGCTCTTCCTGGCTCTTCCCTCCATTATAGCATATGCTGAACAGAGAGTAACAGAGCAAGCATTTTTCAGATCTTTGACTCAGAGAAAATAACTGCTGTGCAGGCCAAAAGATGCTGCAAATGGGAACAAAAAGTCCCCAGACAGCTGCAGCCGAAAGCAGAAGGAGTTTCACTGGTGGAGAATGGAAGGAAGATGAGCCAAAGGGAAAAAGAGCTGGGCAAAGAAGGAATTTTGTAGACTATTTGAAAAATCATAGAAGCCTCATAAGTTTAACAAAACCACCAATAATTTTAATAGTAATATAATAAATATAATAAAAATAAGTTATTTTGAAGCAAAATATTTGATTTCAGATACTTAGCATTTAACATTTATTTAACTGTAGGCTATTTCAAAATGAAAAAAAGTTATTTTGAAAGATTTGGTACAACATAAAACTGAAATAATTTAACATCTTCATCTTGCTTTACCATTTTTGGACCAACTGGAGTGGCTCAGTTTGACCAGTGCTTGTGAAGTTATTCTGCATTTTCTGTTTAATTTAGTATTCAATGGCAACCTTTCATCTACTTTTGTACAAGTTATTGTCATTAAATTTTGGTTGCTGCTGATACAAATTTTGTGAACTCTTTGCTTAAGTGATCTAAAAGTAACTTTGATAATCTAAGAATGTATTCCCCTTCCTATTGGGAGTTTGAATAGAAAAGGGACTATGATACTACCTGTAATGACCTTCCCCATGAAATATTTAAGTGACTTGTTAATTTGAAAGGCTAACATTTCATGGTGTTTTAATATGTATATATAATGTACATGTGTATAAGGTTATAAAATCAAACCTTTGCAGATTTGGAAAACAGACATTTCCAAGGACATAGCCAGGGCCCGTAGAGACGCTATAATAAAAAGTAAGATTTGGGCTGTGCCTATAAGCAGCATTTTTGAAAACAGCCTTGGCCTTACAACAGGAGGTAGCAAAATGCCTTTGAAACTTTGGGGCACTTGCCCATTTTTCAGGATTTGTTTTCTTCCATTCAAACCCTTTGCTTTCTGGAACTTATTATCATAAATCCAGGAAAACAGTGAAAAATTAAGAGTTCCATATCAAAGCACACAGAGTTCTGGAGGCTACACTGGCAGACAACACATTAAAAAATAATTTGTCCACTAATGCATGATAATGAAAAAATTCCTTATACTCTAATTCAGTATTTACTGGATGCAAATTATGTTGGCACCAGTAAGAGTCTGAATGAAAGCTAACCCAGGGCTCAGAAACTGACTGCACACCCCTAATGCGCTTTTCCTTTACGATATGCCTTAAAGGGCATTCCTTTTCCTCAGTCAAAATGTTCAAGGTACCCAGGACTCGTTCAAAATAAAGGGACCCCCCTCTCCACTACAAAACATCCACGGGGTAGAGTCTCATTTAGACTGACATCCCTCTTCTAATGCCATTGTACACCAGCTGTGAGTCTGCCTGTTTCCCTGGTGTTCAGACCATTTTTGAAATCCCCTTACGACAATTTTGGAAGGCAGTTGGTATGTTTTTGTACTGGATTGTCAAATGATTTTCTGTTTCCAACACATTTGGCAAAAGAACTTGGCCACCCTGTCTGTTCAAAGTCTACTACGCGTCCAGAAATGGGTAAATGAATGACCCTAGGTACCTAGTGGGGCTGGGATTAATAGAATCCCTTTGTTGTTTGTGTTGGCTTTTAACTGCTGTGTTTGGACTCCCAAGGTCTTGATACAGGATTCCAACATACAAGGAAGTTTTTATTCCAAGTTTATTTTCAACATTGTATTGTTTGAAGTGCTGGAAAGGGTATTTTCAAATCCTCGATAGTCTGTGTTCTAACACACTTGTAAATGGCTTATGACAAATGCTTCTGGTACAGCTGTTGTTGAGAAAATTAATAAAAAAGGCTGGAAATGGGATGAAAGGTAAAGATTAATAAGGAGAGAAAAGTATGAAATGGTGGAGAAAGACAAAAGCAATACTCAAGGGGGAATACCCAGAAGACTTCTTAAATATAACAAGGCATAATCAATGCAGCTACAGCTGCAGCATCTAATGCTAGATGTGGAGGAATAAAGATGTTGCAAAACATTCCTGGTACAGATACCTAGAAATGTACTGCTGTGCTAAAAAGATGGCTAATGCAGGCAAACTCCTATAATATTCATGTCATATTTCTACAGGATCATGTGCACCCTCAGTTTGGAGAGATGAGTGCTTCAAAAGGAAATCAACATCTCATACTTAGCTGGCCAGAGATAGGTGCAGACAACTAAACACTCACTTCATGAGCAAAATTATTTATGGGAACTGGCTTTGGAGAGACATATATTTTTAAATTATTACTCACAGGAAGAAAATTCTACTTATGTGAGTAACAGGTGCTTTATTTTCTCACATTTATCTATTTTTCTTTGATATGTACATACAAATACTGAAGTAATTTATGCAGAGATAAAATTACAGGATTACTTTTAAGCAAGAAATGAGCTCAGAGAACTGCTTTTAAACTGGAAATTTCAGCTTGAATGCATTCACCTTAGTTACCAGGATCCTTTGTTACTAAGATGTATGAGGCGCACTACCAGTCATGAGAGCTCCACTTTCATAACACATTCATTCACTGGCTGGATTTTTTAAAATTCAGTTGTTCAGCAGAAGCTGCATTAACCTTGGAATTCTTCAGTGTTTTGT
The DNA here is from genome assembly GCA_013401275.1 of Pandion haliaetus. Lineage (NCBI taxonomy): Eukaryota > Metazoa > Chordata > Aves > Accipitriformes > Pandionidae > Pandion > Pandion haliaetus. The sequence continues at coordinate 83,456 of VYZV01015309.1, read as the reverse complement.
GTATTTAAGAGATACTATTAATGGAGCAGAATGTGAAGACAGGATGAAAGGCTCCTACTGTGATGTAAATGCCAAGGTGAAGCCTAGGCATTAAGCAGAAGGAAACGGTGACTTGAAGTAGCGATGTTTTCAGGGGAAGGAATTGAGGTTGAGATTTTCCCATGTAAAAGCAAGGGAAGGGACTCAAGTTAGACCTCATTCATGGCACTAGCTTCTTTAAATCTCTGCATGGTTACATCCTATTCTTCACTGGGAATACTTTTATTTGTATTACATTAGCACCTGTTCTGGCTTTTGTGAGGACTCACTGTCCCAGGCAGTGTGCAAATACACAGGGAGAGGTAGTTCCTCTCCCAAAGCAATGACAGTCTAAAGAGACATGAAAAAGAGGAGGATGGTCCTGCTCCATGGGATCACAGAGCAAAGAAGTGAAATGGCCATACGGCAGGAGAGTCAGAGACATCTGAGCTGTAACTGTAGCTGAAGTCCTGCTTCTACTGAATCTAGATGGTGCAAAATTTTGCTTGAATTTAGATGAGAATCTTTTTTTTTTTCTGTCCAGTCTGCCAACGGACCATTGGGTCAGGGCTACTAAGAACATGAAGTAGAGTAAAAAAAATAAAAGAGTCCATCCATGATATGATTCAGGAAAACTCTCTCTTCCTCAACTGGCACGAAATTGCTGCTTTCAGGGTTGTGACCCATGGGGGTGAACAAGGCATATTGGTGGGATGCAAGAGGTATTGACTGAGCCCTCTGTCTGATGTTCCCCTACCTACCTATGAGGCATTTTGTGATCTGCTGCAGTTTGAGGCCTGGTGTTTTAAGGTTAATGAAGATCAATGTCAAGTTTGTCTTATGATTGTTCATTAACAGCAAAGACCACAGCAGACTGTGGGAAGAAACCTTGCCAGCACTGGGATGTAATCGGTCTCTGCTCATGACTCCATGTGCTCCAAGACAGACCCAAACCCTCTCCTAGCTGGTAGCAAACATCTTCCTGCAGGCACATATTCCATAGCTTACACTTTTTGGATGAGGAACTGTAAAGTGGCTTGCAGTTTTTGCTAGCTTTTGTAAACATTAGGGGTGAAGCACCATGTACGGAAATGCTCTGGTGTAAATCAAAGTGCAGCAGAAACACCCGGTTCTGGTGCTGATTCCACACATATTACTGGGACCTTTACATGGAAAAGCACTTCCTGCTGTATTCCCGCTCTGCACAAGCACAGCTGAGGGCCAGCAGTAGCAGAAAGGGAGATCAGTAGATGGGCAACACGGGAGGCAAATGTCTTGGGCAGTGCCTGCTCGCTTACAAATTTGGTGGGAAACCAAGGAGGAGAGCAGGAAAGAGTTGGAAGAAGAAAGCAAACCCCACTTTTGCCAGGGAAGGTGCCGATCCCTTCTCTGCCTCTCCTCTTGCCTGGAGCAGCAGTTTTGTAGGTCCCATGCAATGTCTAGGAGGAAGGATTTGTCCCCCAGCTCCGCTGCCTTCCCTGCCTTGGTGAAGCCTTTTACCCCAACAGCCTGCTGACCTGTGCAGTAAAGCTCAGGTGGGTTTTTCAGTGCCAAAGGAGAGATGAATCAAGAGTATTAAAGAGTGCCTCTGGGCAGGCTGGGGGGCTGGCTCAAAGGGGCAGCCAGTTGGGTGCTGAAGCCTGACACAGAGTGCAGCCATGATGCTGGCAGAGATGGCCTGGGCTGACTGCCTGCTGCAGGGAGCGCAGCGAGCCTTGCCCAGACGAGGCTGCACAGGGGGCTTATCTCGCAGCATGTCATAGTAATAGTATTAAAAACTCATGCAGCTGTAAGTGTATATCCAACAGCATGAAAGTTAAAAAATATGACTGTTCTCCTGCATTCTTTGTAGCACTAAGTGCTAGGGATGAACCTGATTCAATTTCAGCCCAATACAAAGCCATTAAAAGGATTTAATTACATATTATTTCTCTCCCATAATCCAAAGTCTAGTAGAAATGCATGTTCCTTTAGTGCTTCATTTTTTATGCTAGTGAGTTGAACATGGGCAATAAAGATACATAATTCGACATATGGCTCTTGTAGTCTGTGCATCAAGGGTAATAATAGCTGAATATTCAAGGCCAATGGATAAAAATTGATAAATGTTAAAGATTCTGTAAGAAATAAACTTCTGCTGCATACAATGTCACTGTGTTCTAATTTCTTAAGTGAGAAGAATGAAAAGATCTTTCTGGTTATCCACCAAGGTAGTAAAATATAGCACACATATGGCAAAAAAATAATGGGATAATAACGACATGCTGTAAAGAGGATTCTATAAATGGAAAGGACAAATTTGTAACTAGCCCAAATGGGTCTCGCTGTGTGGTGCAAAAGGAAAAAATGCCTCAGGTGAAACTCTCAGTTTGGTCTGAGAGTATGAGGTCATGACTGTCAAGTGAGGTAGAGAAAAAGGGGAAGAAAAGGAAAGAACCCTGTAAAAGCTTATAAAGGAATAAACAAGAATGATAAACAGGAAACAGCGTAAGCAGGAGACTGCTGAAGACCACGTATTGCTGTAGATGTTCTCATGAGTTTGAAAATTTATTAATGAACACTGCCTAATTAACAGAGCAGAATCTAATTCCAAAACAGTGTGAAATCAATTAGTATTTTTTCTGAAAAGGCAATTCTCATCCATTAGTTATACTTTATTTTAATTAGAACTGTGCTGGAAGGACATGATCTAGAATGGTCATGCCTGACAGCTGTTGTACATAGACTGAAAAGTATGGTAACAACTGCCATGCTGGATGTCAGAAAAAGTCTGCCTGATTCGTCTAGCAGCAGAAAGTGGAAGATGCTTAGGGAAAATGTACATGAAGTTGGGCAAATCTGCCTGGTCCTTTCCTTGAGATAGAGATACATATATATAGATAGGTAGATAAATAGATATGGCTTCCTAGCTTTCAGCAGTCACCAAGTTACATGTTTTCTGAGCCAGAGGTTGCATTCACATAATCGTTTCCTACAAGGTAGTGCTCTATCAATTTTGCTATGATATTTTGGAAATAAATAATACTTTAATAATCTCTAGTCTGTGCTAACAAATACAGCTTGGTTAAACAATACATGAAAAGGTGATTCTCTCTGTTTTGAAATTGCTGTCTGATGATTTCATTGAGTGTTTCTTCCCCTTTGGATTCCGTGAAACAGAACATAATTGTTCCTGTTCATCTTCTCATTACCATTAATGACTGTAGACTTCTATCTTATCTTTCATCTGTTGTCTCTTTCCAAACTGAAAAGTGGACTATTTAATTTAGTTTCTTATGGAAGTTTATCTGTTCCTCTGATTGCTTTTTTATCCTTCTCTGCACTACACTCTTTTTCAGGACAAAAACGAAGGCAATAGTTGAGATGTGAGAACACCAGGGATTTTAATAGTGATATAATGAAGTTTTTTTCTCTTTGTTCCTTTCTCAGCAATTTCTGCTGCAATTCTAATGTGGAGGATTTTGCCTATTAAAATAACTCAGTTATATGTTCATTCAGAATTAATATAGTACCAAGGGGAAGAAATGGCAGGGGTCTGTATTGCTATCACTGATTACCAGTGTACTGCATAATGAGTTTTTCTTTAGGAAGAAATGAACAGTAATGGAATCAATGAAATGAAATCTCTGGGACATTCAATTTATATTTCCCACTAAGTATATGCATAATATCAGGCTTCTTAATTGCTGTCATTTCATTCTGTGTCCATATCTTTACTTGAGTATTTGTACTTGGTACAGAGGCACTTCACAGATTGAGTCTTTGGGGCATATCATCATTTGGGTGTGTGAAAGTTCATACTTCTGGGCAGGTGCTAGTGCAAACGCATATTCCTTTCACATACAGTCATGTCCTTTTACTGAAACGAATTCTCTGGCAGAAGCATTTCTTGGAAAGAAGCAATAGTGCTAATGTGTGTGCATTAGAAGCACTGAGTCTTGTTAGCAAGGCAGCAAAAATGGCAAATGTGGCAACACTTCAGTGTTCATCTACATGAATTGTTTAAATTAGTGAGGTCCAGAACAGTCAGGTTTCACTGCAAATCAAATCTGAGCGCCAGGTTTTAAGGACTTGTCAGTAATCCAGATCTACTGACTTCAATGGACTTATATCTCACCATACACCAGTGTAATCACTCCATTGGGTTTCTTGGAAGAGACCCTGATCTGGTCTGACAGGGGCGAAAGGAGAATGGAGCTGCTTTTGTTGGAACTGCTCCACGTGCAATCTGTGGCGTATCTATTGTCCCTGGACTTCTGTATACATTTTTGTCTGTATCTGGGAGAGATTCTGTAAATGTCAGTTTTAGTAACAAATCACACTGTTTAAGAGATAAATGAAAGGCTTAGAGACGTCTAAACATGTTTCATTTTCAGATACCCTCTACCAGGGACTCCACAAGGGGGTGGAAGGTTTCTAACTCCAATTTAACTGGTGCAAGCAGATTTACCACAAAATAACATTGATCACCTCGCTGAAGGACACAGAAAGTCCTTCTATGGCTCTTGAGGCTTCTCTGGTTTCTGTGGCTCTCCTTTTGTGCCACAGCAAAAGGAAACATGGATTAAGCAGGACAATATATTACCACATCTTGAGTTTTCTGTGGTCATTGCAGCCAGCCATGACTTTCCTGAAATGGTGCAACACAGCATAAACACTGGGCCTATACAGGACACTGCTGATTTTCAGACTGGCAATTCAGGCTGGCTATGGTGAGTGTCTCCTTGCCTTTGCCTGTCATCCTCCGACTTACCTGACCTCGAATTTGGCTTTTTATCTTCTGCAAAAAAAAAAAGCAATCTGAGCTAGCTCTGACTTAGAGCAAATAAAGACCTCTTCAACACATCAGTCATGATGAAAGCCAAATAAACAGTTAATGTGGACTTCCTGCTGCATACACCCTGCATTTGTGCTAACCTTTGCGAAGAAGGTGCAATAACCCTTCCAAACCCTATGTGAGAAACTTCTTGATTATGAAATAGGGTTTTACCATTATGGGTAAGGTCATAAAGAAGGGAAGACTTAGTCTGTAGATAACCCTACAAGGCCAACTTCCAGCACTATTGAGACTGACTGCTAGAAATGCCTCGTAGTAGCTGCCCTATATGCTTAGTGTCTTCATTCAAGTGTGTGGTGAACGATCCAGAATGCTCTTTATTCAGGGCTGACATGCCTCCATACTGCATAAATAAGGCATTTTAGCTGCCTGTGGCAGGCCTTGTGAGTAACTTCCATGACTACAAGGAGTCAAGATCTGGTAGCCCAGACTGTAGCTGTTTGAATTGCACATCAACCTCTTAAACTTAAGACACCAGAAGAATTGCACTGTTTTTCAGCAACTATTACAGATGGTCTGAATGAACCACTTACACTCATACAGTGAGCATGCATATTTGAACCCACTTGGGCCTCCTGTCTGAAGCTATCTGTACTTTGTGATGCATACTTTGCAAGCATCAAAACCAGTGAGGTTTGTTTGCAAGATGCTGAAAGAAAATAAACTCATTTGTTTATTTAAACATGTTAATAATTTTTGTCCGTGCAGGCTACTAACTTATGAGTTAGTGATGGCAATGGAAACTTGGCTGTTATTCTGTACACTGTCAGGTCTAATTACTAGCATTTTTTTAAGGAAAGATACCTTTCTCCTCTCCTCTGCAGCCTCCAGCTTTTTCTGGATCTCCTCAAGAGAGAGTTCTTTCTTCTTTGGAGAAGCTAAAGTTCGTGGTGCTTCTGAGACCGGAGATGGCGGCTTTAGGATCAGTTCAAAGGCCTGGCCCGAGGCACGTTTGTTGATTTGTTTCACTTCCATGTCTGCACAATAAAGTGAAAAATGGTAAGCCCTGCAATACCTCAGTGGTATTGAGGAGAGAAGCAGCACAGATGTTAATGTAGGATCAGAAGTACAGACAAAAGATTTAGCATCTTTGCCTTGGGCATTTTAAATGAAATGGCAGATTATGGGCTGAAAACTGTTCTCAGGAGAAGTACATTCCATTTTATCTGTAATAGCTTAATTATACCTTAATCTCATAAAGATTAAAATTTACATCAGTTTTGGAAGCTTACTGGTGTTCTGTGTCATTTCACACCTCTTGCGAGCAGTGCCCAAGCTGATTAATTTTTTAAGCATGCTTTCATCTTTTCTTGGTTTCCTTGGGAATTATGTCAGCTGTGAAGAGCTGTAATTCTCAAATGGGTAGTAGGAAAAGTACAGCTCAGTATGAGAGGGCTAGCTTAAAGAGTTTAGTTAGTTGCTATTAGGAACAATATCCAGCATCATGGGTAATACACAATCAGTTGATAGTAATAGCCCAAACCAGCAAATAAATTGTTAAATCAGCAAAATATCCACTAACACTATGGACTGGGATGGTGAACCGAGTCATTTCCCAGCACTAGCACATCACACACTATCTGAGCTGCAGGATGATTTCCAGTGAAAGCCACTCACCATCATATTTATAGATGTTCATGTTGCGAGGTTCCGGGTAAAAACAGGAACAGATCAGAGAGAGCATGGACAGCTCCTTCATCTTTTCCTTGTAAGCTGAAATGAGAGCTCTTGTTAGCATGCTTCACTTCCCCAGCTCCTCCTTAGCGAATCTCTAGCTGAGGTGGCTGGCTGGGGACCAGCAAATCTGCTCTATCACCCATCTGGCAGATTTCTCTGGAATATTTACTTTCAAGTATTTCTTCTGAACATTGAGCCTTTATCAAATCACACATGAGATGCTCAGTACTGCAGAGACTGCTTCTGATCTCCTACATGACCTCAGACTTGGGTGTAATGCAGACAGTCCTCTCTGGTTTACAGAAAGTAATATGGCTACCAGGAAATGTATTTAGCATTGGAACAGTGCCATGACTCCACTCTCTCCTGGCAGGTGGAGAGACATGAAGCTCTTACAAATTCTTTGATGTATCCAAATGCAATTGAGAACAGTTCTGAAACGCTGCCCATGTGCTGCCATAGGCAGATGCTAAAGACATTATCTATTACAAATGAAAATGTCATCCAGATAATTAAAAATAAAACCAGAAATGATGATACATTTATCAAATCCTTTGTATAATGTCCTTAATATGTGTAATGACTTGAAAGCAAGCTTTTCCTTCTTCACTTACTGGCCAAAACATGTTGCTTCCATACTCAGGTCTAGTTTGTATCACCTGATCCAACAAATACCCTTGTAATTTACCTTTACGGTGTTACCTTTGTCGACTTTGTAATGCCTCTAGGCCCCAGTCTTGGACTGAGGACGAGTTGGTCTAGAAATGGCAATACCAATATGTAACCATTATACAATGTTCTGCATTCACCCTTTCTAATTGCTATCACCCCAGCTTCTAAATAGGAAAATAGTCTTGTGTCTGGTCACTTGGCAAGTCAATGACAGAGCCCAGACTAGAGCCAGCTCTCCTGGGTACTGGCACAATACCCTAGCCACTGCCCACACTGCAGTGCCACACTGCATAAAGTATATATGTTGGGGGTGGGTGGGGTGTTGCTTCAAAATTCATCCTGGCACACACAGATCCCTGCTATTATCAAAATCATATCTACAGAGGCAAACACACATTTGCTGTCAGCATGTGAAAACATAGCTTAAAATACAACTGTGGCTGAAAGTATTGCACTTAACAGATTAGACCAAATTAATCCTTGATGTTACTAAAGGAAAATCGGACAGCCCTTTGACCTTCAAATTGTGAATACATATGAAATTGTCATTCAGCCTTTCTCATGGATGCTCTTGTGCTTTCTGAATTTGTTTTTCCTACTCAGAAAGGCCTCTGAAGTTGATGAGGACTTGAGACCCTTTGGGTGCTGCTCAGTATGGTGGTATTTGAATGATCCATCAGTTCAGGAATGAATTTCTAGCTGTCAGTGGATGACTGATTAATCTAAATAAGCTTTGCATGGGGACCTCTAATCATGGACACTATAACCCACCTAAAGGACATACAGCTTTTCGGAAACCATTGGTGAAAGCCAGCATCTCAGGTCACGAGTGTACTGAGGATTTTGCTTTCTGTGAACTGAGGTTGTCAAGGAAGCTTGGACTTGACAAGTTTTTTGGTTTGAAACGTAAGTACCAACTTGCAAGGAATAACTCAAAATATCTTCCGAAGAGACAATTCATGTACAACTGATGTCTGTTAACAGTCAAACATAATGATATGTTCATTTAGGCCTCCATCCAACAAAGCATTTAACCGCATGCATAATGCTAAGCACACAGGTGTGGTTGTATGGACTGTCCTTTGAGGAGGGCCTGCCCAACCAGCTGCCCACACCACCAAAATTGCATCCTTTTTAGCAGGGAGGTTGTGGAGTGGGTGCACATGAGACCCCGCATACTGCCTGGGAGGCTGCTAAATGTACAGAAAATAGACGCTGGGTTGTGTGTTAAAGACATGGCCACTGATGACACAAGTTGAAAAGTGAAATGTTCTTGTACAACGTCTGCTGAATCACTGCTACAATGCATGCCTTGAAATACCTCTGTAGAAAGAGGCATGCAAAACAGTGTCCGAGGAATCCTGCCTTTTGGGGCCTTTGTTATTATTTTTTATCTTTGCTTGACATTGAATATGTCTTGTTTTCTAACAGCATTTAAAACAATTAGAAAAAGGTGTTTGTTCTCCCAGCTTGTCATCTGCAAAACATGGTTGGAGAAAGATAAGGACATGCTCAGCTCTCTTTCCTTTCAGTACAATAGCTGCGCTGAAAGCACGCTGGCGAAATCCTTGTCCTATTTAATTCTGGCCACTGACAGAATTAGGATGACTTTCCATGCTTTACAAGCACTACATTTTCTTTTTTCATGGTATTGATTTAGTCTCCATTTGCCCTAGAAAGTCCTTCAACCAGAGTCAGAACTTGGCTTGAAAACTCACAGAAAGTTCTGGAAGCTGCTGGGAACCAAAAAACGTGCTGTGTTGACAAGTACTGTTTTTCCTGTTGGGAGGCTTAAGGGCTGAAGGTCTCAAAGGAACTCAAAGGAAGAGCTACACACCTCCTCAGGTGTACATCAGCATTGTGATGGCTTTTCCCCCTTGACCAGGCAAAGAGCAGCTTATTGGGCAGCATTGAGTAGCAGGAGCCCTGCTTTGCTCAGCTGTCCTTTCCTTAAACTGCCATACTTTTTTTTTTTTTTTTAAAAAGCCATGTTAGCCCAGTTAGTGGTCTGATAAGAGTGGCAGGCCCATGTCACACAGGCTGAACAGGGAGATAACTGTGCTTTCCCAGGATATAGTGTTTTAGCTACGGAAGTCTGTTCTCCCCAGAAGAAATGTATTTCTATTAAAAAAGCAGCACACTTAGGCCAGAAAGCCAACAGCACAGCATTTATGCAATCTGCATAGGACCTCTTGTGTTAACTGAAATAAGCATAAAAATTATCTGTCTTATAGTGGAGCTTTTAAAAACCCTTGAAGACAAGCAGTGATTGCAACAAAGTTTATTTTCCAAATGTGTTTCAATTGGCTTGCTAATTACATAACTCCTTGTGCAGTCATGTAGGGTACATATCATTCCATTAACTATGCAAGTTAAATGAAGGAAAGTAAATGATGGTAACCATAATACTACAAAAGCTTTGAGAGGGAAATTGCTGGGAAAGAACAACGTTGACAAAAGACGGCAACAGAATCTTCTTAGTTATATGCAGCAAGATTTAAATGTTTATATGCATTAAAAGCTTCAAAGCTGGGCAACAGCAGAACACTGATTTTTGCTAAAACCAGAAGGGATTTCAGTATTAGCAATTCTTGCAGTTTTGCTGTGAATACCCTAGTATTTACAGGTCTTCTTAAATCCTGAAGCTGTGTGATTATTTCAGAATGTCATCTACTTTTTTTTAAAATAAATTCCTCATATTCAGAGTTGCAGAGAATGCCTTAGAAATATTATCTAATGACTCTAAAAGCTTTGACAGCTTCACAGAAGAAACTCAGATAGCTTTGAAACTCAGAAATGAAAGATTTTCTTCTGAATGAGTCCCAAATGCACCTTAATATCATTGTTTTAAGCCAATCTCACTATTTTTCTCAAACTTCAGGCATTATTTTTAACAGCTGTTTAGAAACTGAAACCACTCCCTGTGTTGGGTGAACATTTCCATACTCTTTCTTTGCGGGCTCTTTACTTGCTGGTCCAGGTAAGATCTCCTGGAGCCTTTCAAAGGCACCAGTGCTACCTCTGCATGAGCAAGCAGGAAAGCACAGGACTGGATCTCTGGAGGGAAACAATTCTAAGGACTCCATGCCCATGCTGTATATATCTTGGGGGTCTTTTCTTTAGACTAGTTTGGTTCCATGGTCTGAACAACCATTAGTGCCTGGAGCATAGTAGATACACTGCTAATGCACATGACCTACAAAGTAAACCAGTTTGTGCACTCTGAGATTGCTCTGCAGTGTGAATCAAAGCATGGTCAGCTGTAAGTGCTCTCCTGATCTCAAATAATATGCTTATTCAGATACATCCCATATTCCTCCACTAACGACAGAAAATAGGTCCATCACCAGTCCTGCAGCTCAGTTGCCCATTGAGTGAAGCTAATAAGCAAGAGCGCTATGGCTGCCATTAGAAGTCAGCAACCAGTTAATTGTTGCTGGGAGAAACAGGAAGATTAGGGAAAACACCAGTAAAACCACCTCTCTGTTCTCATCTGTTATCCAATAGCTGTAAGGAGTTTTTTATAGTTTACACTGTAAAATGAAAATCTGGCCTGACTGATGGGCCATGGGCAATTTGGGTCACATTTTGTTCCTTGGCAAAGCCCAGCTAGGACAGATTGCTGTGTCACAGCAGAGACCATTATTCATAAGCAAGACTATTTTTAACACATGAAAGCAGAGAGGTAAGTGTAAATGTTACTTATAATTAACATCTGATGAAGGCAAATCTGTTGATTCCTTTTGCCTTACTGAATCCAGTGCACATATAATAAAGTGTTACTGATTTTTGACACTTCAAGTCCCACTAGCCAACTAGTTTTGGAAGTTCTGCGCAGCTGGAAGGAAACAGAACACAGCTCAGCCCCGTGTTCCCTTGCCAGGAACCTGTGAGACAGTCAGCTTTCTGAGTCTGAACTGAAATCCTACTTTGTTTTCTGCTTTGGAAGAGACTGCAGGAGTAAAATTAGGTGAAACATGAAATGCAAGGTAGAGAAGACATACCACAGCCATCCTTTACCTTGATTTCTCACAGATGTTACTGACAAAGCAATCTGCTACAAATACCACTTTGTTAATGCTCCCTTTGAGGTGCTAGAGTTTTTGGTTTGTCAAGACAATGCTTTAAGTCACAAAAAGCCATGTCATTTTGTGAACTCCAACACTATATTGGCCAGTAATTTTTTTTATAATCCATTTTAGTAGCATGCTGCATCCTTTTCTGTCAAATGAAAAGGTGTTATATGATCATAACTGTAATTATTTCTCCATAGCTGGTGGGGTATTTGAAGTAAGCTGCATGATGAGCACTGGTAAAGTGGTGAACTAGTACTGGGACTAGTATATGGGATGGGGAGAAGTAAAACTCAAGATGGGGCACGAGTGATAGGGATCCTACGTATCGTTTAATTTTTGGCACTTGTCTGAGCTGTATGAGCCTGGGATTCACTTTAATTAATGTTGGCCATCTAATATTTAAGACAGCTAGTTTGCAACAGTTACGAAAGCTTTCTTTTTAGTCAATGGAGAGATAAGCACCACCAGAGAGTGACTGCAACTGGTCCCTATCCGAGATGTCTGAGATAAACCAATTAGGTTGTCTTAAGGCCAATGAATCTCTCTCTGTTGTCAGAAAACCTAAGGATGCTTATAGGCTTATGGAGCCACCAGTGATGGAGAGAATGAAAGCAAAAGCCCCTGCAGTGAATACATCTTATCCTTCCCTTACGCACAGTCATGAGTGAAAGAGATTTCATGTTGGTGGTTCACTTAGGTGAGGCTTATTTTGTTCCTGTCTCTCTGAATGCAAAACACTGCTCAACAGAGTATTTGGTGCCAGTCCATCTCACAGCCTTATGCATATGTGTGCTTTTCCAGTTTCCCCAACAAAAATAAAGTTGCTTTAAATTATACTAACAGCTCATGGGCTCTTTAATGCCCTACAGTACTGACCTGTTTCACTGGTGGGAACGGGGGCATGGGACCCTCACTCATCTGGGGCCATTTTTTAAAATTGCACTTTTCAGATACTGCAATGCAGTTTAATATAGATATGAGTATAGAGTTTTGGTCACGTCCCCCACCCCTGAATTATTTGATATTTCTGTATCTAGGCCATAGAGAAAGCAGGTACTATGAATAGGAAACAAGAAACAGAAAACGAGGAAAAGAAATTGTGAATCACCGAGTTTCCTCTGTCAACAGTGACTCTGACACTTCCTACCACATGACCAGAAAATGAGAAAGAATGAACTTGGACAGATCTAATCTGCTTTTGTGGCAACTGAGAGTTTTAAAAAGTATTAATTTCTATAGGCATTAATTTCTATAACCCCCATGACTGTTCTGAGGTCACTAAAGCTACCTAGGTTTTGGCAGAAGTACTAGCAATTTTATTCTCTCCAACAAGAGATCCTTTTAACAAATGGCTTTAAAATGGTTTGGCATGGAATCAAGCATTAATGTAATTCAAAAAAGCACAAGGTGGCAGTGAACTAAGAGAGCACTGTAGCATCAGTTCTTCAAAACACAAAAAAAGATGCGACAGATCTGACCCTTCAGCTTCCTATTACGATGGTGTCAAATTGTATCAATGAACCCTGTCCTCAAGTGCAAGCTCTTGCACGCCACTTCTACAGCATAGTTCAGGATCTGGCTGGAAACCCCATCCCAAGGAATACACAAACAGCTGCTTGATTATGCAAAGACTGCCCAGTAATGATTTTCTTTCATCTATGGTGTGCAGATGCAAACAAATACAAACATGCAGATTGGAGGGTGCACAAGGGTGAAAATTGCCCCTAAATTTACAGCTTTATCACTGATCATGACTATGGATTTTTGGACTAAAATGGACTACTCCAGATGCCATGTCTGTGATTTTTACTTAATGTGTGTGATTGGATTCAAACACCTTTGTTCACTTTATTTTCTGATGTCAGAATGTAATGTTAAGATGTAAAGTTACCATTTTGTATTTTTTCAATTTATATAATTTTCACTGCTGAAGCAATGAGAAAACGCAGTTACTGAACCCTGACTGTTATGGTCATCTGTGACATGAGTTAATGGGACTATTTTGTTGGGCTACTGCCACCACATTGTCAAAATGAGATTTTAATGGAAGGTGTTTTTTGAATTTGGAAAAACAAAAAAAGTCTTATCATGGTTACTCGAAACGAACAGTGATGCAGATGCCTTGCTGAAGTCACTATTAGTGTCTTAGGTCAGATTGTACTGTCTGTTTACAGAAATGGAAACACACACGTGTCCTTCCAGTGTGGAAAGAATACAGACATGCGTCTGTCCAGAGCCTGTCGGTGCACTCAGGGCCCTGACAGCCTCACCATACTGCATGCTGGTGGAAACATGGGAAGAACAGACAAGAAAGCTATGTGTAAGCTTCTCCTCCTTCTCCAGCTCTGCAGAAAGTGGTCTGTAGCAGTGGCAGAGCCAGACACTGCACTCCCTCTTCTGAGTCACCCCTTTGGAGAGCCAGTGCATCACATTGGCATGAGGAAGCCCTTGGCAGTTTATTTCCAACAATCCTCTGGGACTGAGGGGAAGGCCACGGAGCCCAATGCCAATACTGAGGTCTGAAGCCCTCCCAAAATCCATCTGAACTTCAGGGAACTTCAGCCAGGGTGAAACCAAAAATTCCAGAGATTTTTTTTCCCAAGGGGAGAAGACCTCCTTCTTTAAGCTCTGCTTTGCCCTTGCAATTTTTTCAAGGCATTCCCCCATATTTCCCTCCCTACCTCCACGCCCCATCTCTCTTCCCCCAACTTTCTTCCCATAGAGTTTTTTATGTAGGAAAGGATGTGAGCTACTAAAACAGACTTTGAAGACAATGGAGAGTATTGAACAGTGAGGAATTAACTCAAACGCTACAGTACTCCTAAGACAGCTTGATTTCCTACTGGTTAACTGAAAACAACTGTTTAATTTTTTGCAGTGAGAAGTTCAACCCCTGTTCTTTAGGTGCTCTGGCAGGATGCTGAAGTTTAAGATGCAGAACTTACGCCTACCTTCATAAGAGGCCACCACAGCCATCGATAGTTCCTGATACACTATTATCACCTAAGTGTGAAAGTCATGTAAGCATCAATAGTTTGCAAATCTTTAAGGCAGCCCCATCCAGCAACCATTCTGCGCTCTGCTGTCCCCTGTATTCTGTGGAAGCACAAAACACTGTGGAAATTCAACTATAGGATTATGTGAACCAAAGAGATTTTCCTGAATGTGAACTGGATGGGAAAAGTGAATATGCTGTAGCAGCTGCATCAGGAGGAAATAACACTCATTACTTGGCTCCCCTTACCTGCTTGAGAACTGTTGTTGGTTTTGTTACATACCTGCACACAGGGAAAACAGTCTCTTCTGACTGGTATTGTAGCAAGCTTGGCTCTGTCATGTCTTATAGAAACCCCCTCAGTTTTACTTTTAGTTTAGGACTACTGACAGAGCAGTAATAATGAGTTTGCACATATCACTGGGGGTCTGATCTTATAATTACTTTTCCTGTTCTCAAGAAAAATCCCTATCCCCTGAGCTATCACTCAGAATCTTATAAGAATCATTTAAGAATCAAAACCTTAAGCCCTGACATTTTTGAAAGGGGGGATTTGCTTTCCACGATTTAATGCTCACTGTGTGTAACATACTTCCTTCACATTGTATGCCTGAAGGGTTGTGACATACCCTTTTGCTAGCACACAAAGCTGTTAAAATGCTTACTTCTGAGACAGGTCACATATAAAATGGCTTAAGAAGCCAGATATTTCACTCCAAAATTTCTACTAACATGGCTTTGAAGATCCCCCCTGCTAAGCAGCAGTGAACCAGAATCTCAGCCTCCACACAGGCTAAAAGCAGTGTTTTCAGGAATGCTCATATTCACGTGTGAAGGCAGCTTCTCAGAGACTCTCCTCAACACACCCTGCTGTACACAGGTTATCTTGCTTCAGCATTTCTGAGATTAAGGCTACTACCTGTACTAGCCTGCCAGAACAGCAGCCTAGTAGAGTTTTGTTCAGGACTTCCCTACAGCAGGACAACCCCCAGATTTATGATCCTTCCCTCAGACGTGGCTGTGTAGTGCTCAGCAGCCCCCCGAGCCATGCTGTTTCCTGGGCGCAAAGCCATGGTGCTTGGCACGGTCCTGGGGTCACACTGGTGGCTGAAGCACCAGGGAAGGGCTTGCGACGGAGGTGGTACTGCTTCAGTGTCTTTAGAAGTGTGGGGTGGGGTGGACTGAGTTACAGCTTAGAAGCTGCAGAGCCTGCAGGCAGCCCACCCTCCCTTGACAGCCCTGGCATGCAGGTATCAGTCACCAAAACAGCGGCGTGCCTACAGCTTGCTGCTGATCCAGGCACTGGGTGGAAAGTGTAGTTTCGAGTCCTTGTTGTTGAGCGCACTAGTTTCCCCTGGAGGACCCAGCAGCCAGGGAGTAGGCTATCAGAGATGGCTGCCATCTCCCACTATGCTCGTAAGGTCATCTTGTTATTGTACCGTGGGAACATGTGGAGGCCCAGCCAAGATCTGCACTACTTTCTGTACAAACATGTCGGATGCGAACACCCTATGCCAAAGAGCTTATGGTGTAAGTGAGAAAGTCAGGCAAGGGATGCTGGGGTAGAAATGACCCAGAGGTGAAAACGGACCCGCTCTGCAGGAAAGCTTCACGGAGAACACAGGTCTCCTGATTTCTGGATGAGTGACACCTCCGTTGGCACAGGCTGTCTCTTTGAGAGTGCTGCAGGCAATACGGGTGCTGGCTGGTGAAACAGCCCCTACAGTGAGGATGCAAATCAAGTATGATGAAATAGAATGGCAACAGTTCAGTTATGCAGCCTACTGTGATCAAACAGCATCTTCGCAAGGTATGAATCGTGCTACAGGTTCCGTTTTAGCACAGTAAGACTGGGTTACTAGAGCAGGGTGTGACAGAGCTGGCTGCCAGTATTTCTTTTATTTTTCTGAATCTCACCCTCAGCCATGTGTGCTTGGAGTGGTGGCATTTATTCAGTTTTTACTATTGATCTCTTCAGAGGCTTCCACTGACTTAATTTTGCATCACCCTGATCCCTTTATGTAGGCTCGACAAACTCTTCCTGGTCTTGCATCACCCGCCCATGCATCACCCACTGACATTGGATTTAATTTTATTCCAGGGTGGCTGTGTATTATCATGCCTAGAGAGTAATGACATAATCCTGGCATATTGTCAGTCTTCACAATTGAAGTAAGAGTTCAGCTACTGTTTCTTTTCATCTGGACGCAGTAGATCCTTTCTGGATTTGTACTGATATTATTTCAATTACATTATGAAATGTCTCCCCCCCCATCTTTGGACTGAGATTACAGTCAAATTGTTCCAAGAGCCATACCGAGCTTCTCAAGAGAGCAAATTTTTAGCAGAATTACCCATATGTTCTGAAAGCAAGCCATTGATACAGCATCAAGCAAAGGAATGGCCCAAAATGCTTCAGCAAAGCAGACAATTAAGAAAGAATGGGTAGAGAACCCAACTTTTTGTGTATTCATCATTCAGAGAATCTCAGCTGTTACGGAGTACCTCAATCAAGGGAACAGAGATGCATTGCTACAGTGCCAGTTTCCATTAACAGACAGGCTGGTCCTTGCCATTTTTCTGGGATCAGATACATATGTGGTTTTAATAGAACTGCAAGACAGAAATAAAATGTGACTTTATAACTCATATAGGGCTTGTAACCACAACCCTCATTAATACATATCCTGTGTCATTCCAAAGTGCAGATATCTTTGATATCTTCCAGTATTTTAAAAATCATGCTTTGAACTGAAGGCCAAAATATTAGTTAGTCATAACTTAAGGCTCAGAAAACAATAAGCAAATTCAATTGCAAGGTGCCTTTTTTTTTGCTTTAGGCAAAGAAAATACTGAGGGCAGTCAGCTAACTAGAAATGTTTGTTTATAATATATGGGATAAACACAATTATAATTTGCAGTAGGCCTGGACTCTTGAACTTTCCATTCCAGTAATTAAATGTATTCCTTGCTTGCTGAGTCATTTCACTGAGTGCAGAACCTACTGCAATTATTTTCATACCATCATTATCAGGAGAATCCATTTTAGAGACAATATGCTGCTGTGATGTACCCCTCAAACTAATCATTTCATATAGACTAGAAAACCCATTTTACAATGTCTGAAGAGCAAACACATAGAAGCATTCATTATTTAGTTTACATATATGTGTATACATAAAAATATATTAAGCTTTTTTTACGTAAGTTTATTGGCTGATTTTGAGCAATCCACATGTATTTAATATACTTAACCCAAACAAAAATATGCGTAACTGCATCTTTATGCTACACAATCACTCTTACTGGCTGCCGTGACTATCAACTAAATGTCAAAATGGAAAAGACAATGAAAGGAGACTGTTTGAAAAATCCAATTTTCTTCTGGGTTTTGAATGGAATTTTAATTTTGTGGGACATTTTAAAATAAGGATGTCTCATCAGTTTGAATACAGGCATTAGTTTGCTTTCTGCACACAATTGCAAATAATGTATGTAAGTAGATTACTTAAAAATGAAGGGTTCTTATCCTTGCAATAATACAATGGCATACGTATAATTGTGTTAATTAACAGTAGTATTTTAAATTTGAATGCCAGAACAAAATAAGCTCTTAGAACATGACTTTTAAGTTTCTGTATAAAACTGTTTGGTATTACAGCTTGCCTGTCGACATAACTTGTATTTGTGGAGGATTTTGCTTTAAAACTCAAGGAGGTGTGATAATGGAAACTGTGTTGCAGATGCCCTGGTACTCTGCTTTTTACTCTGGCACTTTATATCATATGGCTTAATTCCCTCTTTTTCATAACAAAGACTATAGGAATTTAAATGCTTTTATACAAATTTAAGAGTCTAATCAATTGGGTATATGTGGGAACAAGGGGCTGTATTTATTTAATTACAAGATATTCCAAAGGACTGAATTTCTGGATTTAGAGAAATTTAGTCCCTGATTTAAGAAAGCCTCCCTGTGTAGGAAGCCTATCAAGGGTATGTTTATGCTTGGAGAAATCCTTTGGTTAAAAAAGAATGTCTTTAGGTTTTGAAGGACTTTGAAAGCACTGCACAGAGCAAGCAAAAATAATGGCAACTCCCTGATCAACCATGTTGATACAAAGCAGATTCTGTAAAACTTACCTTTTCACTTGGTGTTATCTCCTAACAAGTGGGCAGCAGAATGACTAGGAAAAATATCTTTTGGCAGGTTTCCAAATCTAGAAACCGGGGCTACTTCTAGACATCTCAGTGTTCAACATGCTCACTGTGAAAATCTATTTTCACAGCATTTAAAGACCTAAGATAATTTTCTGCTAGTCTTCCACACAGTCCTGAAGAGAGTAAAAATGCCCAAGTGAAATTTCAGACGCTGCAGTGTGTGGCTACATAAACCCATAACCGTCAGTGGTGAAAGATGAAGTCTAAGCATCAAAATAGGAACGGACACTGGGGCAGTGACTTTTTAAAAAAATAAACTTACAGAAATAAATTCAGCATATGTAGGCTGGCTCTGAAAGTCTCACAAGGAGGAGTTTTTTTGCTATTTCTTCCACCTTTCTTTTGAAGGGGTCATACTGGGAAAATGGAGAGAAGCAGCACGCCAGAAGCAGAGGTGTGTGTGAGTCAACAGGAGGGGAGGTTGGGTTCACCAGTGGTTGAAGATCTGTGCTGCTGCAGAGTGCACCTGAGGTACTGCATCCAGTTTTGGGTCCCCCAGTTTAAGAGGGACATGGAGGAAGAGGTGAAGGTCCAGTGGAGGACTACCAGGAAGGTGAGGGACCTGAAGGATGTGGCCTGTGAAGGGTGGTGGAGGGGGCCAGTTTGTTTAGTTGGGTAAAGAGGTGGCTAAGGGACAGTATACTAGCTGCTTACAACTATTTGAGGGAAAGATCAATGAAAAGACAGACCCAAACTCTTTCAGATAACAGAAGAAGGAACAACAGCCACTAATTGTGGCTTGGGAAGTTATGAGATCATCCATTCAGGAGCTGGCTAGACAAAGTGGCGATGGTCCTTCTTCAAGCAGGAGGACAGGCTAGATAACCTCTAGATGTCCTTCCAACCAGTTTCTCCATAGTTCAATTCCCAGTGCGAGCTCAATTTCATGTGTGCCATTGTGGGAGGGAGGGCTTGTTAGCAACCGACAGCTGCAGCTCCACTCCTCTTTGTTACTCACATCTTTTAGTGCTTGCTGGCCCAACAAAAACATATCTCATCTCACTGGCCCTCTGCACTATTGCTGTCGTTCAGGATTTGTGCATTGGCTGCATTCTCTTGGTAAGCTCATCCCCAGCACATTACAGAACCAAATCCCTCAGGCTCCTTTCCTGGCTCTTCCCCCAGCCACTCACTCATTTGCTGCCCTCCATCCAACCACCCTTCTTGCCAAAGAACCTCCTGGTTTCCTTTTGCCATGTTGCAAGAGCATCTCATTGGGGTAGCACCAGAAAGAGATCCCAGCTGCTCAGCAGCTGGACTTCAGATGTGGCCATCACCATAGGCCACCTCCCCGGCCATCCCACCTCTCCTGAAATGCAGTCTTCCAAATACCCTTTCAGATTTGGTAAAAACTCTCTCAGCGTTTAAGCTTGCTTGCAAAGCAAGCAATAAGCCATACAGACTAGACACAGGCAATAAAAAAGATACATAAAAGCAAATAAAGAGAATTATTGTCACTATTCTTTTAAATTTTGGCTTTGCCTCACTGGGTCGATTTTGTTATCGCTTGTGGAGTCTAAATGATCAATTTATTCTTGGAATCGTTGCAAATAAAATAGCAGTCTGGTCATCAGTGAGTATTAACTTATGTAGCACAACAAATCTGGTGTCTCTGCAAGTTTTGTTATCGAGCAAAACCATAAAATCATATTGGAAATACAGCACATGGATATATAAATGTGCCTGTTTTAACCAGAAATTGGCACAATTGAAAACATTTATACAGAGCAAATTTAAGACCTAATCCAGACCATAATATAACTGAGAGATGTATTTAATTGGTCGTTCTTTGCTTTTTTTAGTAAAACTGATTCGGGCAGTGACAACAATCAATGAAGTGACTTGCGTGAAGTCAACAGCCTTGACTCCTGCTGGGTGACAAGCATTTTCCAATTTTCACATCCTTTCTTAGCCTGAGAAAAAATACATGTGAAGTATGCATGCTAAAATAAAGCTTCAGCTTGAGCATCCACTGAGTTGTGGCTGTTAATCAGTGGTTCTCTAGAAGCCCATCCAGAAGATATGGCCCATGTCCTGCATCATTCTACTGTCACAAACTTCTCCTAACTCCCAGTAAAATTAATTGCAATAGTTTGAGGTTTTTGTCAGTCCTGATCTTGAGCTGATTAATACTGTTTTACTAGCAATCAGATCATTCATGGATGAAATCCCAGCCTCATTTTAAGTCAACCAAAAAGTTCTCTTTGACTTTGGTGCATTTAAGTTTTATGCAATAGATGCTTTCTGGGGGCCTTTCTAAGATGAAACTTTTGAGGTATTCATTACGTATCTGTTATTCTGTGGCTTTCATAGTTTTCTCTATGATCTTTAACTAAGTGTCTATGCAGCTATTATTACTAATTACCTGATTTGTACTTCTACTATTGTATCCTGCCATGTCTTTATGCATATATTCAAACATTTGATTGCCTCCATTAAGAAAATAATGATACCACTCAACAGCATATTGCTAAAATTTACCATAGTTAAGCATAGATTATAAATATTATTGAATAATTTAATCAGAAGATGTGTAAAATGAATGAGAAGAAAAGAAAAATAAAAAATGACAGCCTCTTCTTTGAAACCATGCTGATGGTGCAAAGAAATTAGTATATTATTCAGAATTGATTAAATTGGCTGACAGAGAACATTTGCTGGTGGGATATTTTTGTTACAATTGATGCTACAATAAAACTAGGACAAGAAGCACTGGTCAGAGGAAGTGACCTGTGTTTTAAGTCACTTTGCTCAGATTTGCATAATAGAAATAAATTGATTTTTGAAGATGTAAAATTAATGCATAAATGTCTACACTGTAACAATTTATATGGACTTTCAGTAATGTGACTGCTCCCAACTTAATCCTTCATGACCACCTCTGTTTTTCATCTTTTGTCTTCTCCTTCCCTCTTTTATACTGTTTTTCAATTTAGTGATTTTTTTTCCTGTTCTGCAATATTACTGAAGATTTCTAGAATTCATTTGCTCTGTCAGTCTATTTGTCTCTGTAGCAATCTATCTGTCTGTCTCTCTGTCTCTATTTTTCTGCAGTACTGGCCTCCACTTAAGACATTCGTTCTCAATGAATTCAGACACCGCTCTGCTACTAAATTAACCACATGAGGGCTCGATCCCTGCAGAGATGCTCCATTGATTTCTGTGGGGCTCTGGTGTGAGAGCGTTTGGCTCATTTAGAATAAAAAAGGATCATCACTTGCAATACCCAGATTTTCAGGGCACTGAGCACCAGCATATCCCAGTATCAGGAGTCTGTCATTAAAGGCAAATCAGAACTTCTTGTGTGTTGTTCAGCCTGTCCTTTGTAACAGACTTATCAAACTTCCAGGACTGGCTTGGCCATCTATTTTTCAGTATGTTCTAAAAGTAGCAGGAGCTGGAGATATCCAAACATCAACTTATAACAGCCTGTTTTTTCTCTTTTGTTGTATAATCAAATTCTTTTTTCCATATTAAAAAGTCTCTTTTCCTGTATAATCAAATTCTCCTTTATCGGTGTAGCTGGCTTTTATATGACTTTTCAAAATAAGAAAGGAGAGGTTTCCTTTCTAAGCTGATGCTTCAGGACATTTAAAGGGGGGGAAAAAATGGGTTCATGAGATGTAAATCAACATGAGTCTACTACCATAGATTTCCGCTGGTTTAGGATCTAATTCTAGCAAGACTGGTGTTCCTGGCCTTTGCACATCTTAGCCACTTAAATGTATGACCCATACACCACAGTGAGCCATTGCTATTTCCCATCTAGTGCCACATTTTTTCTTCCACTGCATTAGAAAACATGGGAGTCCTCCTTCCACTGACCATCACTTTGTTAAATTACAATGATTTGGCCTACAGATTTCTTGGCTGGAGGGCTGCCTCTTGCTGCATTTTGGACAAGCTTTTAGCAAAAAATCATTTCACTATTTCTGGGAAGATGACTAGGGAAAAATACATGCACATGGTAAACTAAACAAGTGCTTACTGCATTTGTTTGAAAGGCTCTAGCACTCTGTGCCAGGAAATCATTCCTCATTTGAAAAATCTGCCCAGGCCTGGCTGTTGAATAAGTCATTGAAATATCTGATTTCAGGGTTCAACTGTGGCTGGGAGAGACACATCCAAGCTTTACAGCCAATTTCGCTGATGACACTTTGTGCTGGACATGACTGATTCCACATGGGCTGAGAGTGATGCTTCAAACACTGCTCCTCTTGGTCGCTGTGGACCAGAGGAGTGCTGGAAATTGGAAAAAAGAAGAGGAAACAACTATCCTGTGGTCTTAATTCCCGCCCTTCTGGCCCCACAGAAGTGTGGAGGATTACCAGAAGGAATGGGCTGCGTGAAGAGGTGCGAGTTGACTGTGCCCGGTGGGAGAAATTGCTGAGAGCAGGTGAATTAAAAAAAAAGAAGAAAAAAACCCCAAAATGCAAGGTCAGTCAAGGGATGGGATGGTTGAAACTGGACCAAGAATGAGGGTGACCCTCTAACTGATTGGATGATGAGATTGAGATTGGGTTAAGAAAATGAGGGAGAGTACAAAGGAAATGGACTGGGACTGGAAATCAGTAGGTGGTGGGGATGGAGCAGATGGGAAACTGATTAGCAGGGCAGATTGTTCACAGGAAAGTTTGGAGCCATCTGAAATAGAAATCTTCCTGACTGCTAGCTCAGACTTTCATCTCATATGTAAATGGCACTAAAACGACTGTAAAAATATTAGAGTAGCAGCTCAGGGACAGACTGATGTCCATCTGATATAATAGCCTGTTTCCAGGATTCTTTTTCTTAATTTTTGTTTTCATCTAGGAAATTATATCCGTGTAGCTACATAGAAATGTACTAAATATAATACTGTAACCTTTGTATTGTAGATTACTCCTGTTTGCTTCTCTAAATGCCTTGAATTTTCTGCCAGGGTTCTGTATTTATTATTGCAATTTTTTACCCTTGACAGTACTGTTCTCGTCTTTTGTGCAGAAATCAGGATGCCGGCAGAGCTGAGACCTCTGAATAGCATTGGCAAGCTATGCAAAGGAATACTTAAAATTTTGCAGAGCACATAAAAGTATCTCTGTCATGTTTAATCCTGTTTTTCAGGCCTCCCACCACTAGCAGGTGAAATTCTTTACACTGTTAATCTAACGCAGTATGACTCTCTAAGTAAAATATTTCCCTTCTTAATGTTTCACTGCAAAAAATGTGAATGCACTTCAAAAGGGAATAACTTGAATCCTCAGTGCCGATTAAAATATGTATCTATTACTTTTCTTAAGAAGTCATTATTGGTATTTTAATTAAAAAATAATGATGTTCAGAGGTGGAACATCATTTCCCCAGCAAGAAGCTATTTGCCTTGAGAACAGTTGTTTTCTTGACAAGTATTAAAGATTTCCGTTTTTAAACAACAGTGAGTATGGGCTTCTTTCCTGTCTACAACATATAATACTGAAAGCTCCATGACTGCAGTCTTGTCAGCATCAAAAAATGTCTAAACACACAGAAAAGATAGTAGCTTAGAAATAGTCTTTTGTATTACATTTACATAATAAATTGAATAAATGCCAGTACCTGAAGACAGACTGTATATTCAAGTGACTATAAACATGACTCCTGAGTGACATTTTTCTTTTCATGAGTGATGTAAGAAACAAATGTATCAAAATAATTAAATGTGGTATTTAGTAATGGTTAATAAAATGGGTTACAGAAGTGAATTTCACATCCAAAAAATGTTTTTGAAAAATTACAGAGCTTGATTCATGCATTCATCTTAAATTAAGATTTCCTTGGAGCATGCAAATGTTTCTTAGAGCTCCATTCAGGTAACTGGAGGATTTGCAGTGCAAATATACAGCACACCAAAAAATTTCATTTTTGCTACACTTTTATATAGAAACGTAGGTAAAAAATTTTATGCATCTTTGGCCTGGCTGTGGTCTCTACAGTCTTTTGAAAAGGAAAAAAAAATAACCGTAATAATATTAGACACTTCAGGGAGCCCTGCTAATGGAGCGACATCAGGAGTCATCCTAGTGGAAACCAGAGGATGAATTTGAACAGTGTGTATTAGAAATCTTAGGCCAAAAGGACAATTTGTGTTTTCAATAACTTTAGAAAGGATCAAAAATAGTATCAAGATCAAAAGTTATAGCTACGTAGCCACTTAAGTGACCAGTGAATAAATTTAAATGTAAAAAACTTAAGCATTAAAAGGTACCTTAGCTAGCTTCAGGTAAAGCATGCCTTAGCTTAACGTAAATTCTCAATTTGTAGACTTCTATGCCAATCAGTAGTATAAAATATACACATAATTATTTTTTCTTTACCTAAGAAATTTCCTAAGGATTATAAAAAGTACCTGAATAGCACAGAATAATAATACAGTTTTAGAAGGTAAATTGCTCTGTTTCCTAATCTGATCAGTATGGATTTTTGCAACTTCTATAATGTCAAGAGCATTGTTACACATTTCCTTTCAGTATGGAACATAATGTCACATCACAGCTCTGAGTTAAGTATGTAAGATTATCCCCATCTTAATGAAGAGAAAGTCAGGTCATAAAATGATTATGGGACAAATCCAGTAAAGTAGCTAGGTGCCTAAAACGGTATTTCAGAAAAATTCAGGCTTCTAAATCCAGAATGTGGATTCTGGAAATTCCTGCATGGCTGCAGAGGTCATGAAAATCCATAAATACCACAATTTGTGCTCTTCAAATTAGTGGTGCATTGTAGGGTGCTACTTTTTTGTACAAGCAACGGTGCCTCAGACTTGAAATGTTTAAGCCCCTAACATTGGGAGTTGGGTGTTCTTCCAACCCAGACCCCATCCTCTGAAGAAATCTGTGTAGTCTATTTCCTGAGAGCATGTGGCACATATAGATAGGACAGGGTCCTTCATAAATGCAGGGGCAGCCACTGCTTTCTTTTAAAATGCAGCTGAGGGGAAACGTTGCTGGCCATCTTATTCCTGCCCTTTGGGACAACTGTCTACGGTGAGCACCTGTGACTGGGAAATGCCAGAGCTGGGTTCAACCTCTTCCAGAAAGGAGGGGATTCAAGCTGAAGGGTCGTAACTGCCACCCAAAGAAACTCAAGTTTTATTTTCTGCTCCCACAACTGTTTCTATTTTGCCATATCATGCAAAATCCAGTGATGTTCCTATAAGCCAGGGCTTCCCAGCTCCTAGGTGGAGGTCATCCTCCCTCCTGTGTGCTCTCTCATTCCCTCTCCAGCATGATGCTTCTCCCCTAGCAGGGGCTGGGGAGTGGGGGAGAAGGGGCCACAGCTTGGTGGCTCTGGTGTTCTCTGGGGAGGGAGGACATGCAGGGACAAGGGCCACCACATCCCAGCACCACCCTTGGAGGCCAACCACCAGCTGTTTGGCTAAGGGGCAGCAGTGTGCCCATTGCCACCTCTTTGTCCTCCCACCATGATGGAGGAGACCGAAGCAGGGCTTCTCTGCAGCTGCAGGTGAAGTGCCCAAGGACAGCTGAAGTCTCACCGCTCCCCCCTGCATCTCCCTCCAGGTCACTGAGTGATGAGTACCTTCACTGTGGGCAAACCTCAGCATATGCTGTTTGACCGTAGCCAGAGGCACTGACCTCTCCCCAGGTGTTGTGGAGGTACAGTCACACTTGTATCCCACCGCAGGTGCCTTAGAGCTTTACTAACTCTATCCTCAGTCACCTCTCTAAACTAAACCACCTGCTTGAGGCAAAACTGGTGAAAAAAACCCCACCAAACCTACCAATCCTGTTTTGTGATTGTGTCCCTGAAGGATCACAATTTCTCCACGCAGTAACCGCTATGACAGTGATGGGTTTTGTGTATCAGAATGAGTGCATAAATCATAATTTATTTAAGAACTTCTTGGATTAGACAGCTATACCTTCAAAAAAAAAATTTCTAAATATATTCAGCAAAGTCTAATGTTTTGTGTAGATGCTGTGCATCAGTTTAACCGCACATCCTGGCAGAAAGAGCTTAAATTCACTTCATTTGTTTAATTATGTATTTGCAGACAAGAAAAAGAAAAACATAGTAAGTGGACGAGAAAATTAAGTAATTACATAGCAGCTTTGTATGCTGGTATGGCTCAGACACCCGATGTCTTGAATATTTTGTTCCCAGGCACCAGCATTTCTGCATCAGTCCATTTTTTTGACTGAGGAGGCAGGTTTGTGCAGATTGAGGTCTCCAAAGCAATTTTTTTCTGTTTCTGAAAAGTGCTGAGGAACGGGAGCAATAGATACTGCCTGCACTGTAGTCATGGGTGCCCAGCACCTTGCAGGACTGAGGTATGTGTCCCAGGTAGAATTGCTGGCTGATGTTCACAGGGGCACTCACACTTCCAAGTGAGATCAACAGTATTTTTAAACTGAATGAAAACCAACCATGCCTCAGACTGTGTCCACAGAATTCATAGCACAATGTAGCCTAGAAAGAATTGTGAATAGCAGCCATTCCTCCAAATCAGCTATCAATTTCTGTGTCCCCACGGGCTAAGGATCAGCTGATTGCGCTGAGGCCAGTGGCTGAACTCCTCTGGCTCCAGTGAGGCAAGACTCATTTGCAAAGTTGGTTCATCTATCATCCATTTTATGGATACTGCTGAAGAAGATGTGTTCTCTACAAGCCACCTGGTAAGAGCAAGTGGGTTTTTTTTATAAAGGTGACTTACATGGAGAACTAACATTGGATTTTTGAAGGTAGTTCCTGCAGAGCTAAGTAAGCACTGCTGGTTCATGATGCAACATTTGCTCCTCCTTAAAGCGTTGGGCAGAACTACTGGGAGTGCTGGGACAAAGGGCTTTGAGTTGAAAGGCAAATGAACTCAGTATATATCCAGCCTGGGGAGAGCATGCTCTGTGAGAAGACTTGTTGGAGGACTTCACTTCCAGCTGTGTCGTTGCCCCCTGGTCACAGGGCTAGGAGCCACCTTCAGTCCTGTACGTTCAAGTGGTGGCTTTCTTGCTGTATAATCTTTAGCAAAGCTTCTAGCGAGTTAATTTTCCAACTATATAAATTGTTTGGAGTTACACCATTTTAGGATGCCTACTTTGAGACACCTAAGGCTTGATGTTTTTCAGGAGTGCTGAAGATCTCTTGTTCCTTTTGACTATGAACTAATAAGGTAGTTAAATTAGACCTAAATAAAAATGCTGCAACACAGGTCAAGCATTGCCCAGACCTACCTGTTGTGGGAACCCTCTGATCTCTTGTGTTTCAGACTATATAATAAAGACCACTTCTCACAGAAGGTGTTTAGGAGAATTAATCAGTTAATGTTGTATAGTCTTTGAAGGCTAAAATGCTATCTAAATATATTGCTGGATGCGAGTGTCACATCTCTCTTCTGTAATGAACTTTTAAAATTAATGCTATTAATTTGAAAATGGAGAATTCTTTCCTGAAGAGATGAACATAAATGTCACCTGAGAAAAATCTAACCATGAGGTTAGATTGCACATATATTTATAGTAAAAAATAGGCATGCAAAATGGGATCTAGAGAAATGTACTATTGTAGTACAAATACCAAAGAAATAAAAAAAAAATTCCAGGCTCAATTAATTAATTAAAGGAAATTTAAATTGAAAATATCAATGTGAATGAATTACAGGAATACGTTATTAAACAGGAAGCCTTTAGTCTAAATAGAACTTATATTGGGACAAAGAGGTGATGGAGGTGGAGGTGAGAGAACATTTTGGAAGTGTTCAAGCTGCTGAATTTTATTTTTATTTCCTCAGCACGTTACCGGAGCTCTTCCATAAGATGACAGAATAGATGACGCTCCATCCTCCTGCCTGTACACCTCACAGGGTAAGTAAAGAACTGCTGTGAGGCAGTATAAATTCTTAGCCATATGGACCATTTTTAAAATTATTACTGCCTTAATTCTCAATAGCAGGAAGAGTAATCTACTCTTTAAAAGCAGGAAGAGAGTGTGAATAGGTGTTAACCTTCAGTTCTCTAGTGAACTGTACTTGCCCGCGACTTTATATTAGCTTAGTAATCACAATTCTCAGAAAAATGAACTAATTGAAATGTTTCTTCTGCTAGATCTTGACAATATTTGGAATAATGGTGTCTCAGTCAAATCACATTTCTGCTAACATTATGAGGCAATAAACTTTTCTTAATCTTGTCTACATTCATTCTCATCTTAAAGTAATTTCCTATTTGTCTGTTCAGATCTATAATTTTCTAACAGTTGAAAATAATTCAGTCTTGACTTGTGTTCATTTATTTATAAAAGGGGAAGAACTGTATTTATTTATAAAAGGGGAAGGTTAAAACCTTCTGCTAAAAGCTGCATAATACAGAAAGGAGCATGTTCAGTCCAAATTCAGCCTGGCGCTTAGCCATATGTTGTTCCAACTTGAAGCTTGTTGCTGCCATTGATGTCCAGATGAATACTCATGTCCAATTGTTGAAGATCAAGCAATTGTTTAAGTGTATGGGCAGATCAGAGGTAGAATGCCTACCCCTTTGCAGTAAAAAAGCCTAGTTGTTAAAATAATTGAACCAGTTAAACTCAACAACCATACACTTATTTATGACTTCATAGGTATGTTTACATACCAGATAAAACAATAATGTAGTACTCAATTAATAGACAAACTTAGCAGTGACATTGCATCCATCAAGCTAAGTATCGAGGTCTGATCTTGTAACTGAAATGCAAATCACAAAGTAGAAGAACACCTCTGAAGCACTTTTACAACAGTTTAATCAGTCTTACTGTGATATGCAAAGGAGGCAGCATGGGGCTGCCTGAATTCCTGTATACTCACATAATCCCACCCATTTATCATCTCACAGAGTTCCTATCTCAAAAGGAGTGTGAATTAAAATGCTTCTTTAACACATTATTAACACATACCCCATGTATTTCTGTTAAACAACTTCCTATAAAATAAACAAGAACCATAATCGGGACTGAGACTTTCTGTATGATAATTGTCTGAAGACATTTTCATAAATATTCTTTAAATTAAACACCGCAAGGAAACAATGAAATAATGGTTTCAGACACCTTTTTTAGTTCCAGTGCCATCACTGACTGCTTCACCCTCGCACTGCCACATACATACCCTAAGAACGTTTATCCAACCAGGTACATGGCCTATCAGATCTGCAGTGACCCCACCTGCAAAAGCTGCTGATTTATGTAACACACATCTGGTGTGGTGGGGTGCATAAGGGATGAAGGAGTCCATCCATGCAATCCAGATTTCATTTGTAAGACGGCATCAAGGGAAGATGCAATTTAAAAGCCCCCAGAATTTCTGTACAGTCGTGTTATATGGAATTTTAAAATAAGACACACTTAAACACAAATAAATAAATAAGTAAATAGATGGGGGTGCGTGCATGCATGCCTGGCATCCATCATTCATGTACTATGTAAACTAAACAGAAAGAAGAACTTCATGGGCATTCAGGGTGTGCTGAGCTCCAGAAGTTCTTGCAGCTATCGAAATTCCTATGCAAGTCAAAGGAGCTTTTTTTGAAAACCTTTTATTTAATGAAGCCTAGGAGAAAGTGAGGCTTAATTTTGCTTTCTGTGGCAGAATATAAACACAGGTTTATCAAGGTATTTAGCATCTGCCTAACCGGAGTTATGTGAAGAGTTCTGTCCAAAGCCAGTAGGACTATTCACATGCTCAGACACCTGCTTAAGTGCCTTGCTGGACCAGGGCCAGAAACATAATAGTGGGCCAGCTTAAGCTGATTAGAAATGTACTGTTGGCTCCAGTGGCAGCAGGATCTAGCCTTTATTGCCACTTTGCAAAATATGGTGCTCAACAGGGGAAAAAAAATCAGGCGCTCTGCAGTTCTCTCAGTGGTCCATTGGGTAAAGCTTGAGTGCAAAACAAATGTAGCTTATTTAGCACTAACTGGAAATGTGTATGACTGAGAATGCCTCTATTTCTCCACATGAAAATAAAATTTGTTGCTTTGAAGAAGCTCTTGAAATAAAGTGGCTTATTGTAATAGGCTGTCTAGATCCAAATTTTCTCAACAAATAACTGTAACAAGGAAGAATAAGGTTTAAAGAAATAGTGAAGAGAACCCTTAACCTTTGTGAGTTTAAAGAGGGAAGATGCTTTTAGTAACGTATCTTTCATTTTTTAATTGAATGCTGCTGTAATTAGTATTTTTAGAAACCTGAACTAGGTAGTTACATCGCTTTTTATTGCTTGTGTATGTAGCTTGTTAACCAGGTATTAATAGGCAAACTGGCGTGACACAGTCAATCCGTCTCTGGCCAAACCTAACGATTCCAGACATCTCTCTTGCCGCAGAAACCTTCCTATTTGTGTGCTGCGAGGTCGTTAACCTAAGGCTGAAGAGCCCTTTCTTCCCTAGTGACAAAATTCCTAACAGGGCCTTCTGCAGTGATAAGTCTCCAACTGACTACAAATTATCAATACTGATTACCAGATTGCTGCAGTGGGGAGGGGACGGCGTGCTCGGCACTGCAGGGCTGGCCACACTCCCACAGCCCTGGTCTCCCTCCTCTATTTGCATCTACAGCTGTCTCATGCCTTGTTCCCAGGGGTGCCACAGCCAGGTTAAAGTGCTTTCAATCCACACCGATTATTCCTCGGGAGTGGAACGTCAGCATTCAAATAAATAAATGTGTAATGCATCGGTTACAGCCAGCACCTGGAGGATGCGGTGTAACTTTGTGCAATGGGATTAAGAGTGGTAACAGAGTCTGCACAGAATAGGAATTTGCGTGGGATTAATTGTGTTGGAGCTCTCCATCCTTATTCTGTGGGATTTGCATGTACATGACTTTCATGGTGAATGACTGTGAAAACTCAAATTTGAATGCGTCAAACGTAGGTTCTGCCTCATTTCCCCCCCTCCCCCCCCAAAAAAGAAAAATGGAGGAGTAGGGTCTGGATGCTTTCAGCAGCCTGACCCCACGGTCGTTCTTCCCTCGCTCCCACACCCTCCACTGCCATTTTCCGCT